>JAFFZH010014809.1:854-20524 GCA_018420115.1 Euura saliciscinereae | reverse complement strand
TTTTGGCACAGTTTTATTAAGTACCTTTGATTATTCATTGTTATCCCAGGCTTTCCAAAATCCATTGATAAATTCTAATTTTTAATCAAGACTTTTGGGGTGTGGAATATCCACATGGTTGGCATTCAGGGTGTGGAGTGCTCCACACACTTCACACAGAAGTCGCCAGCCCTGATCAGGGTGCTTCATATGGAACAATGAATACAACTAGATCAGCCATTGCGCTACTAGCTGCTGAGGAAATCTCTAAAAATGCCTATATATCTCGCTTTATCAAAGGTATTTTTAAGCTCAGACCAAGTAAACCCAAATATGATTCAACTTGGGATATTAACGCAGTCCTGGTGGAAGCTGCAAAGTTGCACCCTCTGAGTTCCCTCTTATTGCAACAGCTTACAAATAAGTTGATCATCCTTTTGGCATTGGGTACCGCTCACCGCGAACAGACTTTGATCTCAATTGATAATATCTCTAGCTCTGGATCGGGCGTTGAAATAAGAATTCCTAACCAAATGAAGACAACCCGGCCAGGAGTTTTTCAGTCCTCACTGAATCTTCCTTCCTTCAAGGATGAACCTGAACTCTGTGCAGCCAGTTCGGTCTTGAAGTAGATTGAGATGACGAAACCAATCAGAGGCAATGAGAAGTGTTTACCTACTCATATTAGTGCATAAACCGCATAGGCCAGTTTTCCGCTCAAACGATAAGCAAGTGGATTCGATTAGTCCTAGTAAATTCTGGAGTAGACGAGAAATTTGCCGCGCATAGTACTAGGCATGCATCTACGTCAAAGGCCTCAGATAACGGAGTGAGCTTAGATCTCATCCGAAAAACCGCGGGATGGTCTCCGGACTCACAGGTGTTTGCTAAATTCTACAAAAGACCGCTTTCTTGCAAGAATAATGGAACTTTGCTTCCACCGTACTCTTAGCTCACCCATACAAGGGAATACCAATGAACAGCTACATCTGTAATCTGAGGGCGAGACGTGAAGTATATTTGTACGATCAAACGAACTTACCTGTACGTGAAGTTCGATCGTTGTTATACGAGAGTTTCGCCCGAAATGATTACAGACCCACCCAAATAATCATGAAGACCCCACAAAATAATTGAGATATTTTCTTTCCCAGATTCATAAGGGAGGTTCCATGGCATTTCACCTAATCGGTGAAGGTCACCGACGCCGATCTTGATGTCAATTTTTTTCTCAATTCGTCCATCGAAAAAAGTGAACACGTGTTTGGCCGTTCTTCGATTCAGCCCCGTTTTCTATTTTTTTGAATTTTCCAATTTTTCATCCTTTTTGCAAACGGAATTGTCTCAACTGGCTCTAACTTCAAGAGCTTTGACTTTTTTCGAAAGATGATAGAGACATAAAATGTGCCAAAAGGACCGAAATTTTTGACAAAAAATTGCACAATATTTTCCAACTACACAGTTCTGGAATATTTTTTATAATGGAGAAAAAATCGATATATTAATCATTTGGACACCTTCGATTTTCCTGAAACTTTGTACCTGAAATCAACCACTCACAATCAAGTTATCCTCCAAAGGAAATTATGGGCCTCGGATTCGTTCGGAAGTTACACCATCATAGGTGCCAAAAAATCGGACAATTCGCAAGAAATCTCAGGGAAATCAATTTTAATTTCGACAAGGAAAGCGTACTTGATGAAAAATTGAATATTGATGATTGAAATGATTAAATGTGAACTATTTAACTATTTCAATATTATACTATCATTAGTTAAACTATTTAACTAGTCGCTTTTTTATCGGATGATTCGTTGAAATTTCGAAATCTCAGCATTTATACATTCGAATTTTTTAGTATACAAGATAGTATATTTTGTCGCGAGCTTGAGTTCTGAATGAGTACTACCGCAGCTCGCTCTTCTGTTCGCTGCAACCGTCGATAATGTCAACGTTGACGTACACTTGAAGTTTTATTTCGAATTTCGCGAATGTAGAACTCATTTTATGATCGTAACCACGTGAAAACTTAGTATCTACATTCATAAATGTACGTGAAAATATGTATACTTGGCACGGTAAAAAAATTATAATCTTGTTTTTGTTCATGACGTCGGGTATTTTTTGAAAAATTTCATATTTCAGCAAACACTGATTTTTGGAACATGAGAACTTGTCTGCTCAAAGTTAAAATTGATTTCCCTGAGATCTCTTGCGATTTGTCCGATTTTTTGGCACCTATGATGGTGTAACTTCCGAACGAATCCTAGGCCCATAATTTCCTTTGGAGGATAACTTGATTGTGAGTGGTTGATTTCAGGTACAAAGTTTCAGGAAAATCGAAGGTGTCCAAATGAATAATATATCGATTTCTCCTCTATTATAAAAAATATTACTGAACTGTGTAGTTGGAAAAGATTGTGCAATTTTTTTCGAAAAGCTCGGTCTTTTTGGCCCATTTTATGTCCTCATCATCTTTCGAAAAAAGTCAAAGCTCTTGAAGTTAGAGCCAGTTGAAAAAAGTCTGTTCGCGAAAAGGATGGAAAATTGGAAAATTAAAAAAAATAGAAAACGTGGCTGAATCGAAAAACGGCCGAACATGTGTTCACTTTTTTCGATAGACGAATTGAGAAAAAAACGAGGAAAAAAATTGACATCAAGATCGGCGTCGGTGACCTTCACCGATTAGGTGAAATGCCATGGAACCCCCCATAAACAATTTTTATTACTTTGAAAGATATGACGAGTGAGCGCAGGGAGCACCACTTGCAGGAAGTGCCGTGGTCGCCACGTTTCAAATTTAAAACCTCCAAAATCGTGGCATCTATTAGGTAGAAAGAATGCTACTACAGCTGTAATCATTTCGGGCGAGACTTTCGTATAATAACGATCGACCTTCACGTACAGCTAAGTTTGTTTGATCGGGTTAATTTCATTGAATGAAACCTCAGGTGAACCCGTAATGGGGGTTGTGTTCGAGCGAGAATGAGGGAAAGCGACACCACTAATAGTGGCACTATTACCAGAGCGGACTGTAGTCGTGATCTCGTTTGTACAAGTCATTTTTGGCCAACATTATGATGTGTCGTAAATAATGTATATTCTTCTCCATTCCGTTGGCTTTTCTAGCCGTTCGGTTGCCTAAAAGTGTGACGAAGCTCCATGAGAAATGTTATATTGACGTTATCAGATAATGCTCATTTCTGAAGGACGATTGGATAACGCGTACATGCACAGAAAGTAAGGTTGTGTGGCGTATATGTGGTTGCAGAAAACTCCATCATATCTCCCTTCGTGGTGAGTCTACAATGGAGTACCCGCGGGTCGAATGTACGTGTGTGTATGTAGAGCATTAGAGCAAACCCTTACTTGTATGCGAAACTTACTCAACCAAGGGGAAGCACTCTTTATTCCATTGTTATCGCCTGAGTCAAGTCATTCGAATACACTACGTATGTGATATGTCGATATGTTGATATTACATACGTGCACGACGTCGCGCACGGCAACCGAGTAGTGTATTCGAATGACTTGACTTCCGAGATAAGAATGGAATACAGAGTGCTTCCCCTCGGGTGAGTAAATTCCGCATACAAGTGAGGGATTTGCTCTAATGCTCTCTCTATCTTTGTAATGATCGTGAATTGATTTTCCGAAACAATCGTGTAGATGAATGATTCACAAGTTTAGCAAAAGTTATTCACAGAAGTGAGGATTTACTACAGAAGTCCGACACCTACCTTCATCAGCCGAGACTGCGTCAAATACCGTACATAGGTATAGGTAAAAAAAAATGTTGATGTATTTCTGGCAGGACATTATGAATTTCATTAACTTATAAATTACAGTACAATCTTGAAAGTGTCAATGGTAACCAGTTGGTATCTGTCTCTTCATATAGCCCGTCGGTGGAGTGCGGAGTGGGAATACTGCAAGTTATTACTTAACGTTGGAGTGGGGATGAATTTTGACTGTTCTAATTTTCTTCGAAACACATCGGGGGCTTTGATGGATTGACCTCACAAACGTAATTCGCATGTTTATTTTGGGTCCGAGGATTTTGTTACCTCAAAATGTCCTGCAATTACTTTGAAATGGATTCAAAACACCCATCTCCGTCGTTTTTTGGTTCAAAAACATTTCAGATCCGTGCGCCTGACGAACCTTAAAAACGAAATACTATATACAGGAAGTAAGAGGGAAGGAGACCGATCCCCGTGCTGGTCGCTCGCCAAAACCTGCGTTGATATTTACGGCTCTTTAGTAGTACGGTATTCTGCCACTCGCAATGCTGGTGATGCACGCCGCGCCGGGTCCGTTAGTGCCATGGTGGGGGTTTGTTTACGTTTTGATTGGTCGTATGCCAAGATCACGTGACGGGTCGAGAACCTGGTAGGTCCGTGGGACCCGGTGTGCATCACCGGCACTGCGGGTGGTGGAATATTGTACTACTAAAGAGCCGTAAATATCATCGCAGGTTCTGTAGCATGGGGATCGGTCTCCTTCCCTCTTACTTCCTGACTATATAATACGCATTTGTGATTATTTCTTTCCTATCTCAAGATAAACGTCTAGATAGCAAGCCTAAGATGGTGAGAATAGGAAAGGGTACAAACAGAATTTGAATAAAATAAATATAATCGATTTAATTGAGGAAATCAATGATAAATTTGTGTATATTTTCCTTTTTTCGTTTCAATTGCAATATTTACGTGTATAAAAAATGTGTATAATAGTTTAAATCATCCAATTCATTCATCCTTCTATTCATCCATACCATAACATAAAATCCGTGTATATAATAAATTACTAACAAAATTGTATATAGTGTGATCAAATTAATATTGTTCAGTGTATAATTTAAAATTGTATAAAGTGTAAATTCTTTCTAGCTTCAAATTATCGTTCCTTGTTTAAAATGTGTCTCTCTCTCCAGTGTAAATTAATAAAAGTCTCGAGTATAAATGCTCTGTTTGTTTCAGTATTATTCAAATTGTTCTCTTTCGTTCACGTGTCATTATTTTTAAACTTTCTTTTATTATTTCAGTTTTCGTCGTTTTATCTCAATATTAACACTTATCTTTTGTTAAGCTTTTCGTAGATTCTCAGCATCCATTTTGTAGTATCGCCTCGTCCTTTCGTCCATGAATATCCTCGTTTTCTTCTTAAGGTAGTTGTGCCGCGACAGTCGGACTAACAAATCGCGCGCGCAGTGCGTGCTCAAGTCACCGAGTGGTATAGGCTATCTGCCGTGAACTTTTGGTTGGGTTTGTAGTCAAACCGCTCTCACACACTCGCACAGGGGACCGCTCTCTCTCGCGCTCTGTATACCGACGCGCGCGCACTCGCACCCGGCTACCCCTTCCACGCTAAAAGTTAGTGCGGATCGAGTGACTATTATTGTTGTACCAGCGAAACTAAACGGTAAATTAATCGGACTTTTTATACTAGCATTCCTGAAATATCCTTCCATCATATCCTAGTTTTTCGTAACAATCTATAGAACGGTTTTCACACTGAAATTATCGATATGCGGTTTCCATATACGTAACATGGGGAACTCGTGTGAAAAGTTCCAACTTTGAGCGCCATTATTTCGCGTTCCAGACGGTAAAAAATTCTGAAATAATTCGTACAACTAGATTTCATGTAAATGAAAGTGTGGTAAAAATTTCAGCCGATTCTATAGAAAACGCACTTAGCAGCACAACTACCTTAAATGTTTGTCTTTCAGGAGAGTTACGATAACTGGTGCTTTGCAGAGATTCGTTGATAATTTGTTCTTAAATTGTGTCCTCAGAATCGATGTTTGATGTTAAATTATAAACTGGTTATGTTCTTATTGAAAGTTTAATTTGAAAGTACATAATGGAATGTGAAACACGTCTTGTCTATTCGACGTCCTGGAGAGAAGAGAGCGATCGGAAACGATTGTCCTCGCCACGAACCGTGTACGAAGCCTCGACACCATACGAGTTTACCTCAATAGTCAAATTTATGTATTCGTCTTTGTTTTGATCTATAGCGGGCTATTTGAATCGTTACACATTGCCAAAGTTTCAAAATGTTAATAGTAATTCAGTTGAATTTTTTATTTTGATTGAGTCACGGATTTCGCGGCAAACCTTGACTTGTAGATGTTCATTCTTTGAATATGTTTTTCTGTCTGAAATTTATTCCACGCTCTCCTAACATACTATTTATCAGAGCCATTCTTGGCCACTGTCGGCCATGCTACATGTTCAAACAAGATAGCCCCATATACATATTTTAAATTTCTATATATAAATAAATTTCTAGGTATTCGGATGAGGACACTTTTGAAGCAAAGACCAAGTCGATATCTCATCTAGGTGCGGAGATATCGGGGAATCCGTAAAAATCACGTTTAACTCACCCCCTTAAGGGTCGAATTTCGAAAAATCGCTTCTTAGTGGGTGATTACGTCGCAGAGGGAACATGTTACTCAAATTTCAAGTTTCTAGGTCAAGGGGTTTGGCCTGGGCGTTGATAGCACTTGTTCCTTTATATATATATACATAATAATAAATATAATAAAAAATATAGAATATAGATATCTAGATTTATAGATTTATAGATTTATTATTAATTAAAGTATAATTTAAAATTTCAATTAATGAATTATATAACACAAATTTGGATTACGAGAGGAAAAGTCTATCTTCGTACCAATTCGAAAAGTCTATCTTAGTACCAAAAATGATGTGCTGCAAAGTTATTGCACGTAGTATACAGCTCCCGTTTCTGATGCACTTGTTGTTGAAAGTATCGTATATACTACTAAAATTAAGCGTATTTTGTCGATGGGCATGGGCTTCACATGTAAAGATCGATGATTTTAATCGCGATTATCTCAAGTTTGGAACGAAGAGTCCCGTTAAAATTACACAGACATTAAGATAGCATCTTAATTAATACGTGGGCGAAGTTTGGGAGATCTCATAACACATTGGAATCCATGGAGGCAGCTGTACCTGAAGTTAGTTTGTGATTGGTTATATCAACCAAACTACGATTTGAACCACGAAACCCGACTCCTATCGTGTGTTCTATGATTACTTTCGACAGTTTGTGATTTTCGTCGTTAATACGCCCTCGTTTTTGGTAAAAAAACCTCCAGTCACGTCCGAACATGCCAGACTGACAGTCGAGTTGCGACGCCCAAAATCATCGCATACATATAATGTTGTTTGTTTTATTTTTAAGAATTAAAATAGACAAATTTTGAGTTTTGTTAATGCCGTATTATAGGCACTTAAAATATTAAAAGAAATGACTATATGAGTTAATATTGAAAAGCCTACTAGTTTTCATTGATTTATATTCAAATCAACTTAACGTTCGGCTATACGGGATTCCCAGAGAGGACCCAAACCTACTAGTTTTCTATTAATTCACATTAGAATTGATGCTTATCGTTTCACGAGATTCACATAAAAAAATATCAAAGCTTATAACATTTCGCATAATAATTAAAACGTCCAACGGACAGAAAAGAAATCAATTCCTAGAATCATAATTTCAAAACCTCTACCCACGTCAAAATCAACACCTTAGCCGATAGTTGGAATTCAATTATCGGAAAACCCACATCCAAACTCCAAACACCAAAAGACCTACAGTTTTACAAGCAGTTAATGCGAGAGTTAATGTTGACCACCACGCACCAACAACTGTTCCTTGTAAAATCCAAACCCACAGTTTTACAAGCAGTTATCGTTAATTGAGTAAATTGACAACTGTTCCTTGTAAAATTTGCATTCACAATTCCACGGTTTTACAAACAGTTATTGCTAATCACTACGCATTAGTAACTGTTCTTTGTAAAATCCGCATCACAAAGTCCACGGTTTTACAAGCAGTGATTGTTAGTCACTGCGAATTAACAACTGTTCCTTGTAAAATCCGCATCTCAAATCCACGGTTTTGCAAGCAGTCACTGTTAATCATTACGATTATCGACCGTTCCTTATGCAAAATCCGCACCCACGATCCCACGGCTTCACAAGCAGTCACTGTTAATTACTACGTATTAACAGCTGTTCCTTGCGAAGTCCGTATCTCAGATCCTGTAGTTTCACAAGCAGTTATCGTTAATTATTACATATTGACGGCTGTTCCTTGTGAAATTCATACCTAAATCCCTCGGTTCTATACGAGCGGTTATTGTTGATCAGTAAGTGTCGACGACCGTTCTTCGTGTGAATCCGAATCCCGCATTCACACCTCCCAAATACCCGAACACATACACATACCGATTACCGTACTACCACGTACGAAGGTATAATACGTCCACCAAATACTGATTCAAGTGCACACACCTCGCACAGAGGATTCTGGTGGCGTAACAGAGTACATGGCCAAAATACGCAAGTTTCTCAATTTCTCAATTTTAGGTCACTATGGACGGCCACTTATCACAGGAATGACGGACGGAAAATCATTAACGGACTCAGGAACAGGGCGCGGAAGATCTACATCAAAAGCATAATAGTTATTATGTCACACATTGCTTTATTAATAAATCACCTACGGTGCACATATGATTCTGATTATTCTAAATGATTTTCACCAGTTATATTGAGATAAGACAGGAATTATTAAAATAATTCCTAGATTATAATCGGCAATCACACGATTGCTTACTTACTTACTTCGAAAAATTATCAAACGATGGATGGACAGTGACATCACACTCCTTGTCAGGAAGACGTTGGCACGTTGGAAATGGTGGTACTTCACATACGCATTTAACACAGACAGAACTGTAGTCTGTTGCTTGGTTCAATTGGTCCCCTATGTTCATCTTTAGATTTCCGAACTTGCAGGATGAATCTGAAGGTGTAATTGTCATTCTATATTAGCTAAATAATAAATCTAATCGATCTTATGTACCGCGCCATGAATAACTTCTGAAAATACGTGCGTTTCTGATATACTTATGGTCCAATCAGTCCAGAGAGACGAAATGTTTCCAAATACGGTATCAGAACTACTCAGATCCGAGTAGATCTACTTGGCTTCAATGAGCAACAACGTTTTGCTGCGATTATTCCATCTACTCGTCGCAGATCTACCTAGATCTAAAGTAGATCTAACGATATCTGGGTGGATATACATAGATCTAACAAGCATGAGCAATCGAACATGACATTAGATCAAATCGAAGCTACGTAGATCTACGAAAATCCTCGGAGATTTAGGTAAATCTAGGTAGATCTACGATTTCCCAAAATTTAGCTCTACTTAGATCTAAATTAGATCTCCGGAGATGCGGAGTAGATCTAAACCATTTTTTTCCGGGTATGGAAAACCGGTTCAACACTATGCGCGTGTAAGGGGGTGTCGAATGAATACCCCTTGTAACTTCCGTCATTAGCAAGTTACGACCATCAGGCGATTTTTTTTTTTGACACTGACGTCAGTCTCATGCAATGTTTCCGTACGAGACAAATACAAATTTTGAAAGATAGGGTCAATGATAGTCACCTGGGTCTGATGCGGGGGTAAGTCCTGTCCTCGCTGAATCCTCAGCTTTGATTACTAAATCTCTCGGGTTCTCTGAAATGAAAATAGTTCATTATGATGGTGATGCTATCGGACTATACGAACCAATTTCATTCGTTATGCCTCTAACGAAAATAGTTCATTGTGTATCAAGGGCGCGAAGAACTATTTTTCAAGTGTGAAATCACACTCGTCAAAATAGCCTTGCGCCCGTGATGCACACGATTTTTTTCCCAACACCTGGGTCGGCAAGAATGCCTCTTTTCAGACCAAGTGAGCGGGCGCAAAGGATTTTTCCGCCCGAGGACCGAAATGATCTGTTTTGCGCCCGCTCAGAGGTATGAAAAGTGCCATTTTGCGACCGGGTGTGAGAAAAATAAATAGGTGCCATAGTACTCTTTACACTTTCAGTATCAGGTGCATAATGAATGCAACTATCGGATACGGACTTCAATATCCTGATATTAAGAATCATCAGCAGAGTTCATTAGTAATATTGCACGATCCGATTTTGTAAATTGTACTCACGGCATCTAGATTCGAAGTTACAGTCGGTGGCTGGATTTTGGCTGCTGTAGAAAGTTGGTGTGCAGTTATTGTAAATATCATTAGCGTGACGAAGCTCTACATCACAGGAGTAAACGGGTTCTAATGGAGGCTTGCAGAATGGTGCCACATTTTGCCCTGAAAGTCAGAAAACAGTAACCATCAGATGCAGTCATGTAGTATTTTTTGTTTTAACCTTCTGTCACACACGCACCAATTTTACATCCGATTGCTACGAAATTATGAGTTGACTAATTAATACAATATGTATTATGTATTATAATTTTTGACATCGTGTATGAATTGGAGACGAGTCTTACTTTACGACCATTATATTACAAACCTGTATATCCCTCGGAACAAGTACACGATAATGTTGGGTCCGAAGTGGGTGTAAATGACTGGCCGTCATAATAAGTTGTTCCATCGACTTCACATTTTGCTAGTTGTGGATTATCTCGAGCTGGAAAGAGGAACGTATTATTGTTGTTAGTTCAATTATCGTGGATTGTAGTTCCAGCAATTGGGGTCATATTCCTAACGTAACCTTATTCCGATTTGCAAAGTATTACGCTTGAGTACAATACCCATGTGTGGCAGAAAATTGTCACAAAAATGCACCTCCACACATACCTAACTGAATACTCTAACAATGAAAGGTGTTTCAACCTATAGTTATATAATCATTGAATTCGTAGTATAACATTATTAGGTATGCTATGCTGATGTAGTAGGTACACCGGATTAACCCTCCTTGGTCACACGGGATCAACATGACCGCATAATCAAACAACCCTGAAAATCGGACAGACCTGTATGTTAATTTTATGGGGAGGGATTGAGAATTGCAAGAGTTTTTTGTTTGAATATGAATTTCATATCAAATTATGTTCTCCCCTCCACAGTTAATAACGAAATTATTTCAATTACAGATAGAAATGAATCATCTGGTTCCTCATTAATTGTCTATCGTGTTTGATTAGTAGACTCAAAGATATACCTGACCACCGAATGATACATCCAATTAATTGTTTTTTGCCCCTTTTTCGTACGATTATTAGCTTTACTTCTTCCACTATCCCACGCTATTTAGGCTGCTTTCATGAGATGAGTATATACTTACGACACACTTCTGGTCCCGCACAGCATTGGCCAGGGGTATGTTTGAGGTAACATCCAGGCCCTGGTCTGTTGAAACAATCGACGATGGCACAAGTGAAATGCGCACTATAACAGATTAGAGTGTTGTACCAATTCAATTCATTTTTGTTTAGTTATAGGGTGTGAGTATATCCGTACTGATTCCGATGTCCGATAAATGAGTGATTTTACCATATTCTCATCTGCCCTGCGATCAGAATCAATCAACAAATATGATAGCTCATGCGATAGAATAGAAGTAAGAGAGTTTTGACGTCACGTATTTTGACGACTGCTTTGCAATGACCTCCTAAATTGCCTGCGAAATGCCAAAGGAGAAAAGATAGGCCCTAATTATTGCAGGTTATTCTACCAATTTGACAGGTCCTGTTGAAAGAGAGCCATCTCACCACCCCAGTTAGAAAAGAGCCAGCTGTAGAATCCATAGAAGAAAGTTGTTTTGTCTTCAGCGAGTGGCTCTTTTCCAACTGCCCGGTGATTCAGCTCTTTTTCATTAGGACCCGTCGAATTGCACTGGATGAGGCTGCATTGAAGAAAAAGTTCGATGAATGCTGATTGAGGTTATTTTCAATAATCGAAACATGATTCGTAGCTAATCATGCGTTTAAGAGCTCATTTGTGAAGTGGACTGATAGTCGATCTACCATTTTTATCTGTGTTGTATCTGTGTTTTCTTGCCAAAGTAGCACGGCTTGAGGGAGTGTGACACAAGTAAACAAGTGATGCATACACCTATGCATATCTTCACTATTTTTTTCAGGCGAAACTATAGGGCATCACCCACCATGTTTTAAAGGTAGAGTAATGTTGCATGTGGTACTGTGCATGGAAAATCGTTAGAAACGTCATTCCTCCGCCCAATATTTCTTTGGTACTTCTATTGGCACAGAGTTCGGCCAGTCCCTCAAAATGGAATGTCTGTTCAACCACGTGGTAATCATATCGTACCAAGTCGAACTGGAGACTATCGATAAGTATAAGGTGAAAGGTTTTCTGCAGACACGAAAGATTTCTTCGTAATGCTCTTGGCTAATCGTGTATAAATTGACTCAAATAGGGAAAACTATCTGGGGTCCTTCTCGGGCCCTCTCAGCGATTTCGCGTTTTTTCCGATTCAGGGCGAGCGTGCATGGCGTTGCTGGGATGGCTCTTAAGGACCCCAGACAATTTTCCCCGTTTGAAAGTCAATTCATACGTGGGACGTACGTTACGTGGTCACACGTCACTACGTTCATACCCGTCTTCTCAATACTAAATTAAGTATGTGGGGTACCATTTTGCGAAACATGCTTCGACTAACGATTGGGACAATACGTAATGGACTAACGGAGTGATGAGCTGCGCTTCAATTATGTTATGTATAATACTAACGCCGCGCCGTTCCATCCTTCTGAACAGAAGCATCCGATATCACATGGTTTCGCATCTTCTTCTCTGAGTCTTTGACCGATTGAATATTCGTGACCTTTGTAGTAGCATTTATCTTCAGATCTACCCTCCAGGTGGTCACAGTTGTATTTGATTGCGCAGCAGCTATCCTCTGTGCTATAGATTGGGGTGCATCCTAAGTCCTCGGCATATTTGATCGGACCCCTGCATTTCGATTTGTCACATACTGAAAAAAATCGAATATCGCCATTATTGAAGTGGCGTTTGGTAAATATAGCCTAAGCGGCTGAGCACACCGTTTTATGCCAGGCCCTTTATTATTACAGGATATCGCAAGTTTGTCATAACATATAAGTTACGTGCAATCAAATTATTGATAATTCGATTGCGAATTCATAAATAAGTTATCAGTTTTATACAACGGCCCTGGTTTTATACCGGTAAAGAAAGAGCGTAAAATAATTTTATGTTACGATGCTGCATACAAAGTATGGCGACATTACAATTCTCTGTCTCACTCTTCCTAGTGCTAGGCGGCCGGAGACTCAATTCTTCCGCATGCGCTCGACCGTCATATTTGTGTCTCGCTGCCGAATATCTACGCGGTTTGCGCAAAGCGGAATAGCATACACCTAACCATCAAGGAAAAAAATCTACGCGGTTCCATATAACTTCGCTGGATGGCGAAATTCTCGAGACTTATGTTATGGGACATTCAATGTCAAAGTCATTGATCCCATATACTCTATTGTTGTAAATGCAATCCTCATCATCTATTCAACATGCCCCTAGTTTTTCACCAACATGTGTTCAATAAATATAGAAATATCAATTGACCCATTTCTTTCGAGAGTGATTCTGCCATCAGTCCTGAAAGCTCAAATTTCAACTATTTTCATCTTGCTTACTTAATCGTTGACCTTATTTGAAATTTGAGACACTTGAAAATTCACCTGTAAATTGTAATATATGCTACTGTAGGGGAGAGTGGGGCACTATGGGTCATGGGGCACTATGGGTCAATGCTGCCATCTCCGCCCTCGAGGGTTGTAAAGAGGTGGCACCTGGGTGGCAGGTTCGTGACCTACAGTCACTTGTTTTAACGTGTCGTTACTCGTTTTATTTCAACATGGTGCGTTTCAGTGATTGAAAGTTTGTTTTGACGCCCTCAAAGTTGGAAAAAAAATCCTGCTAAGTTTCGTTTTCACATTTTTACGGATTAGATACGGCCAATTGTCATCATATCAATGAATACTTACATACCTAGGCTAGAAAATCACGTATGGCCCAAAGTTAAATATGCGGTTTTTAGTTAGGTAAAATCAGTTTGTTGAAAAAATTCGAGCGTGGGGTACAATGGGTCAATTTATTTAAGATCCATGGAAATAGCACATTTTCATCATCCGATCAGGATTTTCACTAATTGACGTTCAAAATGATCCCCAGTAGACAGTTCGTTATCGGGAATCGCGACTTTAACTCCTAAATTATGTTTTTTTGTGAAAGAAACGTCACAATCTCATACTCATTTATGTACGTTGATGCTGTTTTTTTCCTACTGATTCAATGATTCCGACTGATTGAGTAACTGGACTGGAAAAGGCATTAGGTGCTTACTAATTTGAATAAAAAAAATTATTTTGTCGACAATTGCATCACTTTCAGCTGATTACCAGGTTGACCCGTAGTGCCCCATGGGGTGACCCATTGTACCCCACGGGTGGGGCACAATGGGTCAAAAATTCTTCTTTGGAAATGCATTTTTATTATTTTTGCTATGCAAGATATCCGAATTTTAGTTTTTGGACATTGTTGCCAATGAGTTGAGTCATGAATTCCACCTGGTCACAATTTCAAATATCTTTCCAAAAAAATTAGGAAAATCGAAAAGTGAAAACTGACCCATAGTGCCCCACTCTCCCCTACTCAAAAGTCATTTATTTTTCTTGTTCACGGCCAGTTCGTGCCAACACAACTTGCGGATTCAAAGGCCACGTGCTATCTGTGGTTGATACTGTAATTATAGTCGGGTATACAGTCACGTTCAGACAGGGATAGAATGAAGCAGATTACATCAAATCTTACATAAACTTCGAACTTTCTTATCAGCCTTTCAGTTATTTTAATTTTTTCACTCAGTCTACCACTGATACAACTTGTTTGTTGGTGACGACTGCAGGGTACAAATTACACTCTGGAATAATTCAATCAGTTTGCAATGAATACATAATAGGTTCATAATGTGGGATACGTTTTACCCGTTTTACCGTTAGAGCTAGTTACAAGACTATATACGTACAACCATAACTATTAATTCTTTTTATTGAAAAATAGTATATTAGGGGCCATTCATTAATTACGTAAGGATGATTTTGGCGATTTTTGACCCCCCCTGCCCCCATGTAAGGGTACATAAGATTTCTCGAAACCCCCCTTTTCTTACGTAAGATTCCATCTCGTTTTTCAGAATAATAAAATGTTGTGAGAAAAGGATCAGTTACACTCAATAATGCTATTGTGGACCGGGGTTATTGTTGAATACAATTTTTTTAGTCATTTAATGCTATTGTTGCTTGAAAATAAAAGAATCATTTTTTGTTTTCCAAATAATTGAAATAAGATTAATACGCGGGCACAATGTATTATAATTATTATTTATAACATTTAGAATGGATAAAAATCAGCCTTAGGCAGTGTAGCAAGAACGCTACACTGGCTACGTGTTCTTGCAGGAGGCACCCCCTACTTTTCCTCGTGTTCAAGATATAATTTTTTTCTTGTTTTTTTTTTCATTATTTCACGTTTATGTTTTACCGGATTTGTTACATAACGGTCAAAAATCACTGAATTTGAAAGCGCAAGGTTAATTGAGCGTATGCAGTACTGTATGAGTTTTTATAATCTACAAACGGTGTCGAAGTGAGTGTATGGTACATCCACTTTATTGGAGACTGTATCACACGCAAGTCTTTGGTTTTCATAATCTGAATCTAGTGTCGAAGTGAGAAATTGGTATATTTGCTCTATCGCAGACTGTATTTCATCCAAGTCTTCAGTTCTCATCATCAACAACTAGTGTCGAAGCAAGATCTCGGTATATGTACTCTACGACAGACTGTATTTCATCCAAGTCTTCAGTTTCCATCATCTACGACTAGTGCCGAAGCAGGATTAGGCCATGCGGTTGAGGAGATATAGCTCCGGACAGACATGAAATCTGACAAAAACCCAGAAATACCTATTGTGGATGTTAAAATTTGGGGTTTTTTCCCTCTGTGCTAATAGAACTCCTCGCTAGTTAACAAATGAGTGTTTGATGACCCTGTTAGGTCATGCGGTTCAAGAAATATAGCTCGGGACGGACATGAAATCTGACAAAAACCCAGAGATACCTATTGTTGAAATAAGAAATCGAGTTTTTTTGCTTTGTGCTAATGGAGCTCCTCGCTAGCTAACAAATGAGCGCTTGACGACCCTGTCAGGTTATTCGGTTCAAGAGTTATAGCTCCGGACGGACATGAAATCTGACAAAAACCCAGAAATACCTATTGTGGATGTTAAAAGTTGGGGTTTCTTCCCTCTGTGCTAATAGAGCTCCTCGCTAGTTGACAAATGAGTGTTTGATGACCCTGTTAGGTCATGCGGTTCAAGAAATATAGCTCCGGACGGACATGAAATCTGACAAAAACCCAGAGATACCTATTGTTGAAATCAAAAGTCGAGTTTTTTTTGCTCTGTGCTAATAGAGCTTCTCGCTAGCTAACAAATGAGCCCTTGACGACCCGGCTAGCTCATGCGGTTGAGAAGATATAGCTCCGGACAGGAATTTCATAGGATGGCAAACACATAAGGCTTCATAGCTGGGCATATTTACCACATAAATTACTCTATTTAATCACAGATTGTTTTATTCTTCTATTTTATCATTAGAAATAGGTATTTAATATATCATTCAACACAGAATTTTGTAGGATGCCAAACACATAAGGCTTCTCCTTAGTATATTTCATATACTTAGGGAGTGCCTAAAAATGAACACATTTGAGATTTTTCAATTTTAATAAACAATAATTTGTAAAATAAGATGTAAATGGAAGTGTACATTATAGAATGAAGAGAACCATTCGGCATCCGAAATGGAACTAGATTTCTGAAATTAAACTCCAACTTACAAAATATTACGTAAGAATGGGTTTCACCCCCCTCCCCCCAAGATAAGGGCATGTACAGATTTATCTAACCTCCCTCCCCCTCGGGACCCTTACGTAATTAATGAATGGCCCCTTATCGAGAAACACCTCGGCGTTCGCAAAAGCAATCGTTGCTTCCCCAAACTTCTGGGGTTCTCGCGACTCAATCGTCTAAAAAATCAATTTCTGACTGCAGAAAACCAAGAAGTTCGTTCTTGGGTCAGTAAGAGGGAAACTGAAAACTATTTAATTGAAAAAGCGTGTGTGAACAGTTGCGATATACCGAGCGTTCGCAATGAAGTAAGAAAATCTTTTTTACGACAGCGGAGCGAAAACAGCGAGTTTCCATCCGCAAACGAGGATGGAAACCAGTCAATTGCCGGTCCCTCGTTTGCGGATGGAAACTTGCTGTTTTCGCTCCGCTACTCGCTGTTTTCGCTCCGCTGTCGTAAAAAATAGTATGTTCACCTCGGAGAAAACAGTTGCTTGTGCCTCGTACGAGTTGAAAACACCTCGGCTTTGCCTCGGTGTTCAACTTCGTACTCGGCCCGCAATCGACTGTTTTCTCGCTCGGTAAACAATATACTATTGGAATTACATTTTTTTTCGTGAAATTCAAGTGACTGTAATCGTTCAAACTTCAAGTATGACTTTTGCCCCATCTATCCCTACGTCTTTGGCGATGGTACGATCTAATGGGTCTAAGCCCATAAGTTCACCTTTGAGTTCATAGATTTCACCCGACGATTATAAATTTTCCTCTACCGGTTGATAACGTTTATAATCGCGGTTCAGCGTCAACGCGAACCCGTAATGTGTCGCGATATCGTGAATAAACATAGTTATGAATAGCCTGATTATTTATTTCGAATTCACTTTTAATCTCAGACTTCAAGGTGCGGCAAAAGAATTCCAATATCGTAATTTCCTCTCGACACTCGTTCCTACGACAAAACAACCTGTTAAGATATAATCACGTGCGGAACACAGATCCACTGTACTTGAGAAATAACTTTTTCTTAATCTTCGGGGATTTGCTTTCAACTGTTGTCAGATTACCAATGGTTATAAGCATACCAAATGGTACGTCTTCGGTAAATCGTTATTTCGTTAAAAAGATCACATAAATTCTGAAATAGATTTACGTGTACTAACTCACGAAGTCTAATTCTGACATTTTTTAGATAGAATCATTGATCAAAATATCGCTTTTGAAATAGTAAAGCATCTACTACGAAATGTCTAGATCTGGTGATACATGTCCAACTCGTGGAAAGTGTAGTAGCATTATGAAAAATGAAGGTATATTTTCAGATTTTTTGTCACTGATTTTCGGGATAAATAGGAAAGGACACAAAATTCACGACTGGAAACGTATCAATTAGCCCCAGTCTCCCCTCATGCTCATTCCTATCCAAATGATTTGGTTTTAAATATATAATTTGAATAACCTACTCATTTGGTTTTAAAAATAGATGCTGGTGTTTTTGACTGATTTTCGGAAGTGTTCATAAAACCTTTACGATTCAAGGCACAAAGGCGGAATCTAACTATAAAAGTGTAACACTCACCTTCATCGGTAGAGACTGCACCAAATACCATACATAAGTATAGGCAAACGAAAGTGTATGTATATTTTTGGGTGGTCATTATGAATTTCGTGTATCTTCCAAGGAATGGACGATCTTCAAAGTGCCACTGCTAACCACCAATATAATTCGAGGCTTATATAGCTTGTGAATCAAGTGTAGAGTGGGGAAGTTTGAAGCTGGAAGTAAACTGAAGTGGGGATGATAATTTTTCATAGTGAATCGAGAGGCGAAAGAACCGTCGCCTCCTTGTTGCACACGATACATTACACAACAAGAGCAGGCTGCCAACATTTTGACCTCAAGATTGTGATTTGGATTCTCACCCAAAAAAGTCAGAGGTCTTACAGATAAAATAAACCCCTCCAAAGATGAAGGCCATCGAAATCCTGACTAGAAATTAAGTCAGGCATGCCTGTGTAACGCAAGGTTCCACATGGGCCTGATCAGGCAGGACTACTAACAAGGGGAGGTCACGGGAGACGCATTTTTGTAATTTTTCTAACCTATCGCGAAAAGAGGGGCAGACCCCCAATAACAATTGCCCAAAGCCATAGGGCCAGATAGCTAGAGGTTTCCGAGAAAATCGACTTTGAAATATTGGGAGCGAGCTATGAAGACTAGACGTAAACAGTTGACAACGAGGCGCGTGGCTCAGCGGATAGCGAGCGCGAATAGTGCTATTTATATATACATTTTATTTTTATTTATTTATTTATTATTATTATTATTATTTTCCTCGTGCAATATTCTGATTAGGCTATGCTCTGTCCTTGAGACTCTTATGATGAGAGTCTCATCGCGAAATATACTTATGTACGTATTCAGGTACTATTATACACTGAAGCTGATTTCATGTCCCTTTGCTACACTACACTCACTATTTATTTGAAGGTTTTTATCTATAAATTGTCATCCTATTTCTACATCGCGCTATCAGCCGATCACACAAACTCATTATACCATGTTATTTATTCTGTTGTCTAGTTTTAAGCCATATTTATTTGTAGGTTAAGTTAGGCTAGAAGAAACAAAAAATTATACGATCAGGGTTTTTCTCAGGTTTTTCTAGGCAATTTTTTTTACTGATCAGTCAAACAAACATTTTAGTCCACCCCTATGCAAGGGTGAAACAATATATATTGATTAAAACTGTACATAAACACGCATTCACACACAATAAACGACCCCCATACCGTGCAGTGCCCGATTCTGGAGCCAAGACGTGTTTATACCTCATTTATGTTTTGTTAAAGAGTTTGAAGTTTGCTCGATTATTGTTCATGCT
>JAFFZH010014808.1:33386-43762 GCA_018420115.1 Euura saliciscinereae | reverse complement strand
AAAAAAAAAAAAAAAAACTATGTGTAATAATTAATGTAATGAAATTGCTGACAACTGGGTACAATTTTTGCATCATTTTTGCAATTATCATGGTTTTAAAATGTAAATTTAGTAACTTTCGGCTCATATACGGAAATCAGAAGTTCAAATCAGCCGGTAGAAATTCAAGGTCTCGATTAATTAACACACCGGGTGGAAAAACAATTGTCGTATTTTTTAAAAAACTTCAGTGTGGGCAGATTTCACGGTAATAAATTCATCCTCACCTACGGAAACGGTCTATAAACGAGTGGGTAGAAATCAGGTGACGTTATGCAATCAAAACGATAAAAACGAACAAATTCTCTTCCTCGAGGTTTACGCGCGACTCTGTAATAATCAACCTGGGTGGCGTCGGAATTAATAATAGAGAAATAAAAATCTTTGACACTTTCTAATGAAACGATCAAGAAGATGGATTTGGAATAGACAAAAGCCTCAGACATTTTTTTTTTCGTTCTCTTAATTTATTCACGGCATTGCAACTCAGGGGCGACAAAGGGTCTCTTTGTAAGTGACTGACGTATCTTTTACGTACTTGGGCCGAGTTTGTGGGTGGCTAAAGACGAGTGATTAAGGTTAACACTTCCCGTGGTCGAGGATCCGATTTTTTTCATTTTTTTTTTAACCTACGAAACTTTGAGTATGTAGACTTCAGCGGTGAATATAAGTACGGTATATGGTACAATGAACGATTACCACTCTTCTTGACAGTGTTTCGTTGTAACACCCACTTGCTATACTAACATATGCTGACAAGATCGTAAATAATATATTTCACAATAACGCGGCAGACACGGTTTCTTAAAAATACTTTCGAAATATACAAGAAGATACATACACACACAACTTACTTCTAGTAAGGATTATTTATTCTTCAGATTTACTCGTCAATATTTTCAAATTACCTTTTTTTTTCTCTCTTCACAATCGTTTCCGGTAATTCAAAGTCACTAGAAGTCAGCTGAAGTCAATTAAAGTCACTTAAAGTCATGCGAATTGATTTTGCCTAAAGTCACTTGAATTTTACACACCTGACTTTGACCATTTTCCACTGACTAC
Organism: Euura saliciscinereae; assembly: GCA_018420115.1. NCBI lineage: Eukaryota > Metazoa > Arthropoda > Insecta > Hymenoptera > Tenthredinidae > Euura > Euura saliciscinereae. The sequence goes on along the minus strand of JAFFZH010014808.1, from coordinate 42,661 downwards.
AATTCCCCTCAATTGACTTCAACTGAAACCTCATTCAGGTGTCCACCTAATGTCAAACGTGGTCGACCCTTCGTCTTGCCCAATGCTTGCACTGATTTTATGCACCCACACCTGTTCGATTTCAATTACGTCGCTGGGATTTCGCGATTTTGAATCACAAAGCACTTTCATTGACGATATGACGTTACTTAGAAATTGGTTTGGAATCCCTTTGAAATGGCTACTACAATCACTAGAATCGTTATTCACTCGGTTTCAACGTATGTGGTTCAAAAATTGTGGAAAGTAAGATAAATGAGGATGAAAAAAATCCTCGACGATAACAATCGTTGACTAACAATAGAAGAATAATGAGCAACGTGCATATATTATGTATGAACATATAGGTACTACGAAATACCATTATTTATCATTATACATTACTTCGTGCATGAATGAATTACCGCAATAACGAGGAGTAGGTAAATACTTTAGATTTATTTCCTCCCTGGCAGTTATCTGTCTCTTCTCTTCTCTTCTCTTCTTCGCTATATTCATGACACGGACCACGCCCTTAGCTCGAACCCCAACCCGGCTCAGGGACATGGTCCGATTCGCATAAATCACCGAGATAATTCTTATCTCGTAAATCATCGATGCAGAAATTTCTTGGCTCTGACCAAGATGCTTGACGCGTTAACCTTTACTCGGATATATAAATTACCAATCGACTCTCAATCCTCTACGAATGTATAGACGCCTACTAGATTTCGATCCAAGACGTCTATCTCATCAAGTTTGGACCAAAATATCCCAGCTGAATTTCAATCTCATCAGGGGAAAATCATTAACGCAGAAAAAATTAGACTATCTTGAATCAGATTATCAAAAAACGTGCGATTGAAGATGATCGATATCCATTCCCTCTGTGAAACTTGATCAGTCATCTTGGATCCAACTTTTGGAAGCCAGCAACGTTCTCTGAATTTTTATACATAGAACATTTTTTTTTAGCCTGTAGAAACAAGAAAAACACTTTTGAGTATCCATTCTGGCGGTATTAAATTTCCTGATTCCAGGATTTTCATTCGAAGTAACGCAGAATTCTGTTCGTAGAATTATGTCCAGCCCCATGAATGGATTGTGGTACACGTGACCCGAAGCGTTAATGTCGGTCTCTTTGTCCCATAGATATCTAATGGCGACATAATTCAACGCGTACGTTTCAATTGCCTAACGCATCTAACCGCGTCTCCTCGTGACATTACTTATCTGAATTCTACAGGGTGGTCAGAACACCTGGCAGCCAGCCCAACCGCGAGAATCTTAATCATTTTCCATAGAATTCAGACGATTTTTACGACTTCCGTTGTCCCTCCCTTTCGGCCATTTTTTACGATGAATTAGGTATCGACATCCAAATTCTAATCCCTACGCATTCTTCCAATTTTGATTTTTCTTTTCACTTTTCACACTAAGTTACGTAGCGATTAAACCTCATTGCAGACGCTGATTTTTTGATTAGGGAATTTTTTTTTTTTTTTCCAAGACCGAGATTAATTGAGGCCGGTATACAATTCCGGGTTCTCGGTACGTGTTCCAATTGCAAGACAAACACGTTTTATTGCCTCTGCAATTATTATGCCGTAACACGCTTCCAGGCTTAGAACGTATGTATGCAACATACAACATTCAAAGTTTACATCCACCAAATAGCTGCAAGCAGTCAGGCGACGTCGACGTCGATCACCTAACCAGCAATTGCATTAATCATGCGCGACACAATGTGCTGATTCAGTGATGAAAATTCACTTCGATTACCACCTAATTAACCCAAATTAGATATTTTTCAAACACCGTTTATACAAGCTTACAATTACCGGAGTTAATTATTTAGCTGTAACAATAGTTTTCGTTTCCTCCTTTTTCTCAGTGACAGATATACGCCAATTATAGATCTTAAATCGGTAGAGAGGTTCGCTATAAGAGAAAAAGCTCCGGGGGTTATATAATTATATTCTTTATACGAACATCTCTCAACCTCAGAGTCATTCAAATTCTTCTAGGTATTGTCATTACGACGAACTGAGAAAATCAGACAGAGTACGGTTAATCAAAACTTCATATTTTAATCGACCCTGATGCCTGAAGGGATAAGACAAAAAAAATGCTCTGCCTGATCCGGATCAATATTGCGTCCTTATTGCATCGTTTTACTTGCGAATATCAAACAAGAAGGTCTTCAGTCGTTCATTTCCGAATAAATACCGTTTTTAAATTTTGAATTTCGCGGTACTCGCATGACGTCACAAAATGTACATTTAACACACACGGCGCTACAGTCAACCTTGCTTGACAGCTGAGGTGCTCTGTGTGACGTCACACGAAAAAATTGATATTTTTATCGAGCGTTTCAAAATCCATCGAAATTTTTTCGAAGGATGCAAAGTATCGACGCGAGGGTGATATTCAACGTTTGTGGAGGTCGTTCTTGTTGACCTACTTGTGAAATGATTGACGTATTCAACATATAATTTTTTAATCTTGTGTACCTAGAGGATGATAGTGATTGCCGATCGTAAAATGAGCTGTATCTTGGCGCCTCGTAGAGTGCAGGGTGCAGGATCAGTCTCGAGTATAAAATGACGTTAATGATAATGTGCAGGTATATTATTAAACACGCGGTTATTATAGTCCTTCCGTTTATATGGTCACTTGATTTATTCCTGATTTTACTACCGTTTTAAATAAATCGAAGCTTATATGAGCTTGCATCAACGGTTCTTTTTACGATCCCGTCAGCATATGCGAACATTCACTTTACATCTCCAAGTTTATAATAATTCTCCTTTCTTTTTTACATTTCATTTAATTTTTATTACTTTACTCCTGATTCATGATAAATTCTAAGATCGATCGGATGTTATTCTCGTTCTGTAGACAAAGAAATTAGGTATTTTATTACACCACCCTGTAGAATGAGACCATGCGTTTTATTTATAAGTCAAGACGAATCTGCCGCCAGAAAATATGATCATGTCGATATAATATCTGGTATTTGTGGCGGAAATCGTTGGGCTTAGGACGGAAGCTGGGTTTGAGAATTGATATGTCGTAATATTTGACGAAGAGGGCGCAGAATATCAAAAGCTACAAGAGATGGGATCAGACTTTAACGTGAACAGATGGCCGAGAGATCAAATGATGGAAGAGGATGCGAGTCAAGTGGTTTTTGTGTTGAATATTTTTTTAATTTCAATATCAAAAAATGATTGTGATTCTATTTTTCTAAAATGTCATTTGAGTCTGTATATTTTCTTGAAAATATAACAGAAATTACGGATAATATAAAAAAAAAAAAAAAAAAATTATATACACGGAAATACTGAAAGAATTTTTTTTTTTACTATTTTTCTTTTCTCAAATTTTGAATAGAGTTAAAAATAAGAAATAATTTTTTCACAGATCTACTGGATCGTTTTATCAACTTTTTTAAAAATTGGCTTAAACAGCGGATTCTGATTCAGGGTAAAAAAGAAGAAAAATTCTCCAAAGCACTACGAGCGTTACAATTCTGCAGTAAAAAATATCCACCAGTTGACAATATCCAAAATAATCGGTACGTAATTGATTCTTTTATTGAATATTCAGCGGTGTTTCTTTGAAATAAAATTAAACCCTCAAAACTCTGTAGTTTATGGGCTATTTATTTTCGGATTAAGTCGTTTCTGGGGTCCGCATGACCCTAGATTATCACTCTCCATATAAGTCTCTCAGGGTGAGTCGCGTCGGCGCTTCTTTCACTTCTTCGATCATTTAGACATTGTGTGAATATATACCACAGCATTCCACATTCACACCAATGTGACAAATGCAGTATTCACTCACACCTGGCACATTATTCACCCATGTGGCGCCTTGGGCCATCATCCGCCCGTATAATTGACTCGGTATAATAAATTCGTCGTTACTTCCTTGTCGTTTTATCAGAGCCAAGAGATAACCGGCTAGTTTGGCCTGAAAAACGAAAAAGCGAACAATAATATTCTTCCGAATGGAGGAAAGTGGAGAAAAATTATACTGCGCATGCGCAAACCTAACCTCACAATCCCAATTTCGTTCTTAAGGTAGTTGTGCCGCGACAGTCGGACTAACAAATCGCGCGCGCAGTGCGTGCTCAAGTCACCGAGTGGTATAGGCTATCTGCCGTGAACTTTTGGTTGGGTTTGTAGTCAAACCGCTCTCACACACTCGCACAGGGGACCGCTCTCTCTCGCGCTCTGTATACCGACGCGCGCGCACTCGCACCCGGCTACCCCTTCCACGCTAAAAGTTAGTGCGGATCGAGTGACTATTATTGTTGTACCAGCGAAACTAAACGGTAAATTAATCGGAATTTTTATACTAGCATTCCTGAAATATCCTTCCATCATATCCTAGTTTTTCGTAACAATCTATAGAACGGTTTTCACACTAAAATTATCGATATGCGGTTTCCATATACGTAACATGGGGAACTCGTGTGAAAAGTTCCAACTTTGAGCGCCATTATTTCGCGTTCCAGACGGTAAAAAATTCTGAAATAATTCGTACAACTAGATTTCATGTAAATGAAAGTGTGGTAAAAATTTCAGCCGATTCTATAGAAAACGCACTTAGCAGCACAACTACCTTAAACGCTAAACCGCCATGCAATGCCTCACTTTTTATGCAAGTGTTATAAAAAAAAATGTGATAATATTCTCTTCGCTCTGACCTTATAATCGAAATGTCAAACTGCAGCTGCTGGTTAGTGGCTTCGGCGTCATCAGATCCGTTCAAATCACTTTTTTATACGCGTGTCCTCTGCTCAAAGTCGGCATTCCCGACGCCCAATTATGTTAAAAAATTAGGCTAATTTTAGAACGTATTAAAATCCAACCAATTTGGAGAACCGAATGAATTAATCAACCTAGTTAACTCTTTTGAACTCGTGACAGGAATTTTTTTTTTCTCTCTTCTTTTGAGAATGAAGAATCTGCGAGTTACATAATCTCGAGTTTTTTTTTTTAACGAGAAGGGGGTTTAATTCAGTCGGCGATGGATTCTCTCGTGCATACAAAGTAATGTTTTATAATCTAATCGTCGGAAACATCAATTTATATTACAGTACGTAGTCGTGTAGGTACGCGTATCCTAGTCGTCACGTTATTATTCGTCATAATGTTGATGGATTAACATACCTGGCACAGTGGCGGCTTATCCTGCTGATATTAGAGCGAGTTATACTGTTATATTATAAGGTTGTAAAAAAGAGTGGGCGACGGATAGCGTCAATATCCTTCGACCCTGACACACTAGGCCCTTCACGAACACAAATCAATGTAGGCAGATGGATACATAATTATTTATCAATTATACACCGTATATCTGCCTGAGGAAATCATTTTTCATTCGTTATATACGCAACAAAAACATAAATCGACTCGTTGCGCTGATTTTTTCCCCATAGGTCGTCTTCGAATCAATGGATTCCGAAGATAGAATTAAATCAGATCATCAATTTTTTAATGATTGCGAATTAGTTGCAAAATCGAAATGAAATATTACGAATAAATTGTTTTTGTGATACAATATTTTTGAATTTGGGAACAAGGTGAATTAATATAATATCTTCTAGAAAATTTGGCCTATAATTTATCCACATGAGAATATATAAAATCGATTTGAAAGTTTCTTTGTTCCCGCGAATTATATACGACTCGGAGTCGTAGGTTGTGCCTATAGATACTTGAATAATATAAAATGATCAAAGATGACTACTGACTAGTCAACGTTACATCGTTGAATCTATTCCATCTAATTGAATATTCATTAATTCATCGAGTTTAGTATCGACCGCTGGGACACCAGGATCCCAAGAAACCGGTCATCACGGCATGAGACCCAAGAGAATTGACAATGAGAATGAAAAAAGTTTCGAAAAAAACAAATCAGAGGAAATTTGTAGGCAAATTTATGTCAACGATTCCTTTTTTTTCTTGGCAAAAACGCTTTTTGATTTACCGATTGAGGAGTAGGTACCTAGATGGCGGGCTTGTTGTACCGAATAGTGAAGTCATGGCGTGGCGCGAAAGGAGGACCATTTCAAACTTTGAATCGACAATGTGTTCTATTTAAGCGATTTTTTTTTAAATATAAGTACTAGTAGAAAAAAAAATTTAATGAATCTCATCCGGTGCAGTCTTAAATCTCTTGATAATTGCGACAACGAGTCCGAGAACGTAAGTGATAGATATGTTTTTACAGTTGGTTAATTAGTAGCGACATAAAATATTATATCTGGGAATATAACTAAGAGTGTGTATTGTATAGGTGTATAGCGGCGTACTTAAGAGATGTCTCAAGGATGAATACCGTCTATAGAGCAATTAGTAATGCGACGTGGTAGGTGTTACGGATCTTATGAAACTGCAATACATTACGCAACGTATTAATTATATTGGATAAGTAAACTTTGGCTTATGTAAAACCTCTATGTAATCTTACAATTCAATTATATTACATGACTGATTAAAAAAAATTCTAGTTTAGGAAACTTTGAGGTATTAAAAAATAATATATTATCCGAATTGGGATTCTGGTCACGGAATCGATGATCATAATCGATTTTCTCAAGCGTATGGCAATAAAGATAGGAAGCGTGGTCGTTCGAACGTTGAATAATTAACCGATCTTGAGATATATTTATTACCGATACGAGCGTTGGGGTTATTAGCAGTAATTACTTGAACCGGTAAAAAACAGTTTCATAGATCAACAACTTCGTAAACATTGAGATTATTTCTACAATGAATTACGAAACCACTATCGATGACATTGAAATATCTCGATGTTGATCCTCCCATCTGATGAATCACTAAAATACAAATCATTTAGACAGTATTTATATTTTTAAATCAGTCAAAGGTTGAAATAGATATAAGTATTCGCAAACATTCAAATCTCAGTGTGACCGATTTTATTTGCCACGAAATTGATAATAACTGTGAGAAGAAGAAGAGATCATTATAATTCTTAAGATCGTTAATCATCCAATTGAAAGATATCGTTGATTAATCCGCGATTCAGTGTTTCTATAATGTATTCGAAAGATCTGATTATGCGCGGTGGCGGTAGAAGATAATCGAAGACAATAATCGTAGCCATCCATTACTCGAGAACCGAAGAGCAATTACTAATAACACAAATAGAAGTCGTTCATCATTCTCTTGAATGACGAACTTCACTTGACTTGACTTCACATCACTTCCTCCCACACGTCCATCTTTCTGTTTACCTCAGATATTAATCAACTACTTTTACACACACATTGTATGATAATTACACTTTAAACACGATAGAGTGGGAGTTGTAGTGGGTTCCGTAAAATATTAATTTTGAAACACGATCAAAGGTGACAAATGACTATGAAAAACATTATATTAAACTTCAAACATCGTTATGAACGTTTGAAATGGTATTTTTTTCGCGCCACGCGATGACGACACTGTTCAGTACAACAAGGCCGCCATCTAGCGTCATCTGCCTCGAAGCAACATTTTTTTTTTTTTTTTGCTTTTTATTACATTGCGTAATTAATTGTGAAGGATAATTGTCTTAATTGTTAAGATTTCATCCGAGACAAATTCTTTGTCGGTACTCAAAGCTGTGAGTATATGGTCATTCTGTTAGAGAGAGAGAGAGGTTCACGTATTTCATAATCAATTATGTTTACGTAAAAGCGTGGCTTAAACATTCGCAGGATGGTCGATGGATTGTAATTACCAACGGAGTATCGGCTATTAATATTATTACAGTTTGTCGACAAACAATCGTCCTAAAGTGATAATAAACTTTTGTCTCTATTGATTCACGGCGCCTCGAGTTGCAGCCTTGGGTATCAAAAACTCTCCGAGACTTCAATTACTGTGGTGATGGAGTGAATTCAAAATTGAATTAAAAAATACACAAATATAATAAACAAAGTAAAAAAAATTTGCATCACTTCTAATTGCCTTTCATTATTTTTACTCCACTCGTGCCAAACGACACAGTTAATTAGCACTCGGGAATATAACGCCGAGAGTGCAATTAATTTACGTCGTCTTCGTCGTACAGGATTTTAAAAAAATATATAGAACACGGAAAATAATTGACGAAATTGAACAAAAATTAAAAAAAACAAGCATCAGTTAGGTGACGCGCCGTACAAGTACGTCGGTTGGGTTGCATATTTTCAGGTTCACGGTTTGGTTTACCGTTTTTTTTTTTTTTTTTCAGGATCAGAGTTCAAGGAATCGAGAAATCTTCTCCGTGTTTTTTTTCAAGTAGAAAGAACGAATGAATTTTCAATTTGTGAATCGATTTAAATGAAATTTTATCAAGGTTATTGTTATTATTGTTTTGGGGTGTGGCTGGATAATTTATGTTTGTTTTATCCGAGGTAATAAAATAGCGTGTGAGTCGTTTTCTCAACCATAGAGACTGCATCTTTTACATTAGATTCAGATCTTTGTGGCGCCGTAGAGGCTCAATGCGTGGGTTGGTGAAACTGCATCATGCGCGCATTCCACATTTATATACCAAAACATTACAGGTATTGAAAAAACCAGGTGGTAGCGTACATTATTATTTTCCAGCTGTTAAACTGTACAGAATAACTCGTATTCCCATATCGTGCAACATCATTTTTTATCCAGGAATAACCGGAAGTTGGATGTCAGGAAAAATAAATCCTAGAAAAAGTAACTTTTCTTCTGTAAATAATGAGGGAGGAGCCAAAGCCGAAGCTCCTCCCTCACTCGGTACCGAAGAAAAGTCACCCTGTACATACGTTATAAAGTTATGAATTTTAAACCCGTATATCTTCCAAACGGTTGATCCTACACGAAAAACTGTGGATACCTTTTTTGTAGGGAATTTCAAGAGCTTCAAATTTGTTTCAAGGTATTTTTCACCTAGGAGCAACCGGTAGTGAGTTATTGGCAAAAGAATAAACTCGCCTGACATTTTCAACGGTAATTACACACCGATGTGATTATATGATTGGAATAAAATTACTCAATGAAAAACGGCTCATGGATAATCAGAAAACTATTTTCTCACAAAGATGTTGCCGCGAGTCATGAATTTTGTCAGGATTTATGCCTCGTCATGAAGCCCGGTTAATTGTAACCACAGAAAGTAATTAACCCCGTGTTTAATAGGATCGACCTAGAGCTCGTGATTTTTGGCATAAATTAGGTTGCTAGAAAGCTTTATCGTGGCAATTATGA
>JAFFZH010014808.1:18533-33286 GCA_018420115.1 Euura saliciscinereae | reverse complement strand
TCTTTTTTTCTATTGTTGGAGTGCTGTCGTTTCTTTGTTTTTTTTTGTAATATTGTGCTGGCAACCTCTTCTTCTTGTTATAAGTATGCCCCCCCCCCCCCCCCCCCCCCAATCCTCCGCGAAACTTATTCAGCACATGCAAATTACAGCGAGCAATGTTTCCCGTATCTCGCTCCGCAGTTAGATCGGGAGCAAAGATAAGACCTGAAAGAGTATTATAGTTTCCTGGAGAGGCGATCCTCTTCATTTCGAGATACACAAGGGTTTCACTTAGTTTTACGATCCGCAGCCCTAATTCTCGTCTCGTCTACCAGTTTAGCTTTATGATCTTCTCCTTCCTCGGGACGTTAAATTACTGAAGCAACGCCTCGTTCATTCATTATACAATTATTATGGGCACCATTTTCCAGCAAATTAAACTTCACGACTTAGACTATGGTCGACTTTTTTGGATCGCAGAATTATCCGCCCGGATCATCCGCGCCCTTGGGGGTTGGATTGTAACCAAGATAAGAATCCTCCATCTATATACCGACTCAAAATGAACTCTGATGAACCCAGAAGTACATTTTATGTACGTGACACAAATTCCATAACGTTGCACCACTCCGAGACAGAGTCAGCATTGAATACTGCTAACAATTATTATTGAAATTGCTTCGAAAGATCCTTGCGTTCATTTATTGAGCGTATCGATTGCCCAAGTTGATTGTTTCAACGTTCAATATTAAATTAGAGACAAATCGAATGTCCTTCAATGAAAAATGGCAAATAGTAATCAATCATTGACTACGAAGCTAAAAAATTGAATTATCTCGTCAATTGATTCATTCAGTATCATCAAATCTCTGACATTTTGTGAATTTAGTAAAATTATTTTACTTTTTAAAAGAAAAATTGTCATAGTTTTATGATGTTATTAAATGTACATTGAAGCCAAGCAAAGGGTTTAGTGACTCTTGACTTTTTTTTTGTCTTTGTAGCTCCTTATTTTACATGTGTCATTCTGACAAGTTTCCGCTAACAAAAGATGTAGTTGAAATCTAAGCTTCATGCTTGATCAGCAGAGGTATCACGTTGCAAAACACGAAGTAGAATTTCTGAGACCAAAGACCCAGTTTTATCACAATTGCAAGTGAGTTCATTTCTGGGTTGTATATGACTGATAATTTTTTATTTCAAGTGGATTACGAAATGTAACTGTACTGAACTAATTAAAAACAGTTCCAAGTGTCCATTTCCACGAAGTTTTAAACCACTCAAGTGAATAAATCAAGTATGAAAAGTCTCCGTGTGTGGTATAATATCGAGTTTAGAAACGAGAATTCTTCTATTTAATGAGGGTCAACTGTGCAGCAGCAGCGTGCAAATTTCAAGCTTGAATAAGACCAAGTCCAATAAATTGAGAGTGGCTAGAGAATTTTTTTCTTCTCTAAATCAACGACGTGTTTAATACGTATTAATGAACTCTTCGTTCTTTGTTGATCCCGACAGTAACGAAATTGTCAAACCCGTGATAAAAGCTCTCTTCGCAGATTGGTGGACTATTCATTTCAAGCTGGCTTTAATGACAGATGCAAATATGGCATTAGGCCTCGTTGGAATCGTTTGAGGACTGTTTGTCTTTATGGCATGGGTGATATTGTCACTATCATCTGCGTCTTCGCGCCTCTTCCATGCGTGGATTAATTCTACACGATCAAATACCAGGAGGACAAAGAAGAAAATGAAGCAGAAGAAGAAGTTTCAGCCCTTCAGAGACTGGGAGAAATTCAGGATTCCTCAAAAATGTCACGAGAGTCGCGAGAATCAAAATGGAGTTCGATGGATTTAGAAGGTGACCTTAGCTGCAGATTTTACCAAGTATAACACAATCCTTCCAGGATGGGTATGAGGATGTTCTGTGGATCAAATATGGTCAAGGTTGTGTTTCCTTTTCGAATAACCGCCCACGTTTATTGCACCGAGTTCTTCGATTCCCCGAAACGTTGATTCAGCAGGTTGATGCTCGAAAAGGAAGAGAAAAAAAAACGTTAAGACGAGTTCTACTTAAAATTAGCTGAGTATATACATACTTTAAAAGATCACAATCTCTCCACAATTCCGTTGCATAACTGTATGAAATTCTGAAAAACCAGAGATGCGATGATTCAAAGTTTCGGAATCTTAAATTTCTCGAAGACATTGTTTAACCTTGAAGAAGGTACTACGACGCGTGATAATCCTCGATTGATACGACCTCGAACCTCGCGATCCAACTGATCAGCAGAAAAAAGATGACAATCGTATTCGGATTTTTCATTCTTTCATGATTTCTTCGAATTGATAAAAAAGCGTCTCAAACCCAGATCTGCATAGGGAACAACGGTACTAGGATCATGACAAGTTCAAGGAACCCAACACTCGGTCCAAGGCCCATTGACACAAGTAAAATCAGGTTCATAAAATAAAGTCAGTATTTTTTTAGATAAATTTCAATTTTTCCAGAGAAAAAATTGTAAAATTATAAAACAATAGCTCAAAAAAATCTGTTAGGTTTGATCGATTCTTTTCTATCTTGCCTACAATTTCACCTTGTTTTGAATAATTTGAGATAAAAAATTGATATCTAGGCTATTGTTGATGGTTTTTTTTAACTCCCTCTCAGGAAAATCTCAGGAAAGTTATCACAGCTCGAAAGCAAGGGAAATCAGGAACGTACTGATTCGAGTATATGATAATCTGGAGGATCAACCTGCCCCGGGGAATCCTATTTTCTATTCAGGAGAGACAACGAGGCTAAAAAGGTGACACAGATCGGGTCGCACGCGGGGTTAGTCATCTTAACGACGATAAAAATTCTGTTTTAAGTTTCTGTCCGATTCCATGAAAATGTGGAGAAAGGAGGAAAGTCGTAGCGCCCCAGGCGGGGCTGAAGAGTCGCGCAACTGCGTACGGATCACGAATGAACCGGTCACGTTTTATCACAAAGCAAAAATAAAAATAAGAAAAAAAATATATATACACATTTCGAACTGTTCTGAACCCTCCAACTGCGTACGCATCGCAAATAACCGGTCGCATACTGCTCTAAAGTAAAAGAAGAAAAAACTTGACGTTACCACGTTGACAATATGATCAGAACTCGGAGTCACGCAGAATCGGTATGCAAACTGGGATAATTGGTAAAATCGGATCAACAACGCTGAGATCGACGTCCTGAAGATCGTTCGTATTTTTGATTGAACCCCCGGCTCTCGCTCTCACGGATTTTAAGTTATAGTCACTCAATTGATATTCGAGATCGGGATTTAAGTAGTCAGAGAATAACAAACACTAGCTACTTACGTCACTTGATCTGTCTGGACAATGTATTTATACTCACTCCCTCGCACTTGAACGAATTCATATAGTACATGTACGAGTGCAGGAAATGTGGTGTTACTGTTGAATCAAAACCAGACAAATCGTCTGCATCGGTGATGTATTCCATCTCTTTCAATTTTATAACAAACACAAACTTATCAGTGTCACACGATGTACGAATGAGTCGTTTTCAAGAATCGAGGTTCTCCTGCGTTTGCTGTGTATAAGATTTTTTTTTCGTCATCTCCTGCCTGCAGGATGCTGACAAATTTGGATATTCTTAACGTTCGTCATCAGACTCGAGAAATCCCGCCCACGCCTGGGCAATCTCAATAATGAGCAAACATATGTCACACTAAACACGCGAAATGAAGTGCAGCAATCGGTTCGAAAAATCATTTCCGGCTAAAGCAGAACGACGAAATGAGCAACGAATGTTAAACAAATGAGTCAAGTGGTTTTAACAAAATCCAAATAAAACCGAGTTCAATCATCGAGTCGCTGCTGGTGGTTCGATATAGACTCATAATACCGTTCTGAAAATCATAACTCGTTCGTGCCTCGTACCGATTTCACCTCATCTCGGAAATGTTATGCTGCAGATGATTTGTCGTTTATACAATAATGCAACGTGCTCGGATACCTTGACACGTTTAGACACTAAAGTCTAACTCCTTCTCAGTCATCAATTGAATTCCAATAATGAGCAAAGGCGGTAAAAAATACTTTCAATTCACCAAATGCGATTGAAGCAATTGAAAATGTGTGAAATGGCTGACCTAATCAATTGAAATTTGGAGGATTCATCACGAATTCTAATTAAAGATGAGAGAATAGAGAGAATCGTTCTGGCGAACCTCTTAGACAGGATCATGTCAATTTTTGGTCGTTCATAACCATGATATCCAAACTAGCAGCATGAACACGTTAGCGAATCTGTCAATTCCGCGATTCGACTAATCGAATGATGTTCCCAGTCCTCATAACTCTGCGATTGAACTTTCAACTCGAAAGTGTATAAAGTCAAATCTTGAGGCCACTATGGCGAAGAAGGGCGGCCCAGTAGCGCTGCAAACAGAAGTAACAACGGACGAAGAATGGGCAATGATCCTAGATCGAAAGGGGCTGGTTTTGGTTGACATATACTCGGAATGGAGTGGTCCGTGCACGGCTATGGTCAGTAGCCTGAAGAAGATCAAGATGGAGTCTGGAGGCGACGTTCTCAGCTACGCGGTAGCCAGAAATGACACTGTTACGGACTTGGCAAGATTTAGAGGAAAGAGCGAACCCGTCTGGATGTTTATTCAGAGTGGTCAAATGGTCAACATGATGTTCGGAGCCCACGGTCCGGACCTTTCTCGACTTTTGATTGAGGAAATCCGCAGAGTCCAAAGAGAGGAGGCTCCGAAATGGTCGTTACCGGTTTCGGAGAGAGGTCCCGATGAGCAGAAGCGGTGGGAAGTCCTGGAGGAACAGAGGTCAGTTCAAATATAGGTAAGAATTTTAGCGGAGCTTTACCATTCTTGATATCCTCGTCCCAAGACTAGCCAAAGAGAAGGTGATCGCGGACAGAGAAAACGCCGAGAAGCGGGCAAAGTACGAAGCCATGTTGACCCAGATGATGAAGGAGCTCTCCGAAGAAACCGCGCTGCTCCTTTACCCCTGGGTTTTTCTAGACGAGGAGGGAAATCCTGTTGATAAAAAAAACTCACCACCGTACTGCGAACTGGTCAACGATCTGTTCGAGCAGTGCTTCGACGTGGTGGAAGAAACCAGACTCCAACTCACCGAGGACATCATCAAGGACATGTTCGTCGAAAGTGGGATCGAACTCACCGAGGATATCATGTTCGGTGAGGATACTCGAGGAGTGAGCAACGTTTACCAAAACGACAGAACCTCTATTCACAGGTTTGACCGGCGGGAAGTGCATGGTTATGCGGCTCAAAGGACGCCCTCCGCATCCTGACTGGCCAGTGAAGTACCCGGTTGAGTGTCCAGACAAATCTCAAGACTGTCCAACGCGAGAAATCAACGACGTCGAGAACTACTTGCTGAAGATTATCTTCGACCAGCCTCCACCTCTCGTCCATGGTGCCGCGTCCACTTTGCCTCCGACCCGGACAGTCTACGAGAAGGACTTCGCGAGCAGACACGTCTACGTTCATGAACCGGATCCTGAGCTTGAAGACGATGTCCAGCGAACGTATCCGGCGGTCTGGGTGCCACCACAGGTTGAGTTTCGCTTCCTCCTCTGACTTTGATCGTTCTAGAGGCCCTCCAGGGTTAACTCGTCTCGTTTCTCAGGCCAGAAGCAAGGTCCACGTCTTCAAGACCATATTTCCTCGGTACATGGAAGTATCTCATGTCTACGAAGAAGTCCCTCCACCCCTGCCGAAGTGCTTCTTCAAGTACAGATCCAACAAGCTGAAAGAACTCTCCGAGGCTGTGGTCAATTTCGACGAGGCGATCGACCGCTTCGGGGTCTTCGAGGTCGACAACCCACCTGTGGCCAGGAGGATCGCGTCCTCTTTGGAAGACTTCGAGAAGAAGGTGTCGGTTTTTGACATTGGCAAAAGGTTCAATGGGAGCGACCAAAAAACTTTTGTCTTGTGAATTATTAGGTGAAGCACAAGACGGGGAACGAGGTGTTCGTCGTGGTACTGGACTACCTTAACGAAGAGACTTTTTTAGGGTTCGCCGGGATCGAACCATACTTCGAAAGCCAGAGTCCAGAGGAGACTATGGAGTTAATAAATCTCTACTTCCCAGAGGGGGCTGTCGACGAGATGCCCGTCGAGGTGATGGATTCATTCCCAGAAATATACGGAGAAGAAGATTACGATTATGGAGAGGAGGAATACGAGGATGAAGACGAAAACGAGGAGGACCTTGACGAAGATGTTTTGTTCGATTAGGCGCAAATCATTAAAAACTACGAGGTTTTCAAGTAGAAAAAAAACTAATTACAGCGTTTGTATAAACTCTGACCGCAATGTGAATTTCTGCCTTCTCTAAAATTGGACAGAAAAATGTCCTTGGTTGAGACAAAAAAAAATTGTTTACTCCATGTGACTATCATATGCTGGTTGATTAACCGTCCTCCGAATCTCTCTGCTTGTCAAAAATGACGCGACATTAATTAACAATTACGTTTGCAGAATTGTATGAATTGGAAAGATGACTGTAGAGGCGTGGGTAATTGATTATGTTGAGAGCGTTGCTTTACCAGTATACCATCAAAGCCCACGAAACACGTAAGCGGACCTTATCGCATGTGGTGCAACGTAACAGAATCAATGAATCAAGCGGAAATACTAGTGCACTTACGATATTACACGGAATAGTAAAAAATCTTAGTAATTGCTGCGGTGAAGCAGACCATTTTTACGATCTATATCCCGGCAAACGTTTCAAAACCGATTATGCATCAAACGCCTACTTTTCCTATGACTCATGATGCATCGATCCTTGCCTCTCTCACATTCATAGTGGATATATGCAAGATTCCGTTTACGCTTCGTGTGCACAATAAATCTTAAAGAATTGTACCTAGGCGAAATCGAAAAACCGTAGACTTTTATTTTATACTCTTACGTAGTTATCAGACGTGATTCACACGATTTACATATTCAATCTATCTAAAACGACGATTATACGCTACGCCTACGACAAAAATGTATCTTAGCGCAGACTGTCTGGTCGCACTGTGAAACTCCCAGAAGTCGTTTCCAGCAATTGATGAACGAATTGTCTGGAAATTAGGAAGGAATCACAAAAATCAGTGAAATAGAAATAATGTGTTCATCCTGCTGCCGGAAACAATCCTAATCCTAAGCTTTCTCTATCTTTCTCTACTTCTACAACCGCAAAGATCGTTCATAACCGGATCGATGCGGTTTTGATAAGTGCTTGTGGTATTTTTCTCGTACTCTTAGATATGGTTGATTCGGTATTCATTCATCGGTTCGTTCATTCATTTTTACACTTCAAAGCCATCACTAAGATAGTTGACTGAGTTGACTCGTCCGCTCTTCTTTGTGTCATGAGTCAACGACGACTTTGATGGTAATAATTAGTAGATGCACCGGCTGCATGACACTCGCGTAACAATTGAGATTTTAGGATCTCCCAGTGAGTAACTCTGGGTCTCAGAACTCTGTTGGTGGTTGACGTTTCAATTGTTTAGGTCAGACAAGCCGTGAGATGCGTTAGTCATGTTTCTCTCAAGCAGATGAATGAGGAACTTGGGATAAGCGACACTTTGAGAATGATTCGCCGACCACTTTTCTCCCAAACAAGTCAACCTCACGGACCTCGGTGTCAGACTGACGCAGATCTCATTGTATGCAAAGTCGTCTCTAACACCGAATCGACTATCAAGAACGCGAAGACTCATGTCATGAACAACTGAATTATACGCTGTAAAAGGAACACAAAAATTGACGATATGATAGACGTGAGACATTTCATTGTACAGAATTCATGAATGATGACAAATGGCTGGAGACTTCTTTCCTAGTTTCAAGTTTTGAACATGTTTCCGGCATCTAATTTCCCCGAAGATTGTGTCTTCCCGAGTTTTAATTTTCCTCATTCAAAAAATCCCCCTTCTAGCTTATGTCGATACTCACCACATGGGAATCTTTCAACCTGTAGTCCACCACGCGTCATGCATGTTCACCGATATTTTGTAGTGACTCATTGAGTCGTTGACTCTTCGATACCGTTGATCGATCTTCGAATACAACATTCCGAGGACATAATGAGATTTCGTTATGAGTCTATGAACGAATAGGATATTCTAGGGGGAGGTTATCGGCAATTTACCCACGTTCGAAAATCTATATCGAACATCAAGCTCGTTGTGGTGGATCTCTGGAATCTGACTGATCAATTGTTCGATATTCCATCCACCATTTCAACCCCTAAGGACACTCATGAATCTTACTTTAGTCAATTACTCCTCCAACTGCTCAACGAAGCAAGGTCTCATTTCGGTATGAATCACCTGCAGGATGTAATCGAAATTCCTATTGGAAATTTTCATATTTTTGGAAATCACAGATAAAAAAAAAAGTTACAGAAATGAGGAAAGGAATATTCAGACACTCATGATGAGGAATCTGGAATTTCCTTCAAGTCTCTCTGGTATCTTGAAAAATTATCGTTGGGACCTGAATTACGTTGCCTCAGCATAAAAAATAACGAAACGAAAATTTTCCTGCAATCTCAGTTTGATTATTGTTCGATCTTTTACTTTATCTTTTTTGCTCTTTGGAGAGTGATTCAATCGACGTTACCTGAAATTTAGAAGAAATTTAGAAGATTTCTCAGAGTGATTATTGTATTTACACACACTGCAAGTTACGAGGTAATCAATGACTGATATCATTCTATTTAATTTCTAGTATTTTTTATCCTTCCTGAAAACTGGGTAGGTTAACTCAGGAATTTATTGCCTATTGGTCCGCGCTCGTGTTACGATCAGATAACAATCCGCGTATCAGAGGCGCCGTCTTTTTTCTACGATAAAATGTGGGTTCCACAAAATTTGTTCAGGGTTTTTTTTTTCAAATTTTTTATATCGAGTTCAAGATGAAATTGACCCAAGACTTGAGTGTCACAATAATTCCGCAGTGGTTGCAATAATTCCTTAATTCAAGATTAGTATCTGAAACTGTGAATTAGTCTAATTTATTGTCTGATAAATTGAGTTGAATTAATCAATTTTTTCATTCTTGATTGGGTTTTTAACTTAAACTTATAATTTTTCCTGATTCGTTTGATTGAATTTTTTTACCACCAATAATAGAAATCCACTTATCATATTTCCTGTGTCCAATTTATTATAAAAATTTGTGTGAGCTGCGGATCAAATTTGAATCAATTGTCACCAACTCAGTTATTTTTCATCATCAATTCATTGAATTCTCGTTAATTCAAGTGAATGAAATATAATTTATTGAATTATTGACAACTCGATTAGTATAATACTTTTCTTTGTATTCTATTCGACAAAATCGTTCGACCGATGGAGTCAATTAGTGCAAAAAACCTGATTCTTATCATTAAATCCTAAAAACACTGGTAAAACCAGTTTTATCATCTAGAGGCTCGTTTTTTTTGCACAAAAAAGTAATGACAAAAAAAAAGCTTCATATTCATTTCCCTCAGAACATTGTCGAATGAGGAAGAGGACAAGTCGCGTTGGTTCAACGGCGGTGAAACATCGCGGCGGGCGGGTTTTATCCGGTGTTGAAATAAATTAGCGGAGGAGATGGCGTACCGGCAAAAAGTGTCAAGAGAGCTTTTGGTCTCGCCTTAGCGACGGCACGACGCGACGCGAGGCTTGCTAGGCTGCGGTGGAGCATCAGCAGCAAGAGCAACAGGAGCCTGCAGTGGTAGAGATGGAAATAGCATAACCTGTTGCACCCGTGCAGACGGAGAACAAGAGTCGCACCAATTCCTACTGTAACCGAACGCATTTGCGCAAGAACCTGGAAAACGATTTAGCAATGCCACGGAGAAACGAGTTTGCGGGAATATAAACCAATGGCAAAAACTGTACGAGGGGAACGGATTTTTATTTATTTTTTTCAAATTTATACCTACGTAGGTGCCGTGGTTGCGAATTTTTTAAGCTGGAGAAAAACGGGCTCTTCGAGGTCTCGAAAATTGTAGAAATTAATGACGTTTTGGAATGATTGAATATGAGCTGAGGGCTTAATCACACCGAAAAATTGAGGACATAAGGACTTTAAGTCTTCAATGACTTCGCAATTTACATGAGATTTGATGGGGCTTCTTGGATATTAAGAGATTCGAAGCCTTTGGAAGACAGTGAGACTTCAGAAATTTCACGGGACTTCAGGAATCTCAAAAGATTTCAGAATTGAAGAGAAATTAGAAGAAGGGTCATTTTCACACACTGCTTCAGGCTTGACGACCATACCTTTTTGGATCTCTAGAGATTTCATGGGATTCCAAGACTTCATAAAACTTCGCGAATTTCGTGACACCTCATATTTAAGACTGTAAGGATCCTGAAAGATTTTAGACTCTAAGATAGATTTCAGAGGACTTCATCAAACTTCAATTTCGTTGAACATTTGATCGGGGCTTCGGCGATTTCGAAGGATTCGAGCGGCTCCACAAGATTTCACAGGACTTCTTTTCACTTCATCGCGGATTTGATGAAGCTTCACCTGGTCCTCGTGAATTCGATGAGGCTTTACAGTCCTCCTGAGTTTTCCAAAAATGGTATATCGACCCTTTTGCTTTCAGTTTTCAATGTTCAAAATTATTTTATGCCTATTTCAATTATAGGTAAACTAAAAAAAAAAACTACTTTCATAGCATAAACTATGATTTTCGTTTCTTAAATAACATTTAATTCTATTTAATGACAATCATTAGTGGGAAAAACTAGTCTTTAAGAAAGATCAAAGTTTTTAGCACGATTTTGATGAAATTCGCAGCGCCCTTGTTTTTTCTAAACCCTTTTTGCACCGACCCCCTGAATTGTCTCTTAACGATTGCGATACTGACTGATTAAGAATAGTGCTGACAAATCCATTTTCAAACCTCGAGTACATAGATTTCTTTTTATACACCGTCTACGATTATCTTCGTTCCAGGGCGCCGTCGCGACGGTTGATTCGTCGTCGCGACGCAATCTATTAACCTACCGATGATGGAGACTTCTCAGTTCCTATTTGCGGGTTCGTGCAAAATCCCAAAAAAGAAAGATGAAATAGGGTTGGGGTCTCAGAGACGTTAAATGTTCACCGAAATCTCTCGGTCGGGTGACATTCGTGAGTCAGGGGCGTCGCGACGCGTGGCGTCCTATGAGATAAATTTATCCTCTACAAACCGCAAACGGACAGTTTTACCATTGTTTGCGGAAACTGCAGAGGACGTTCCACTTTGCGGAAAATCTGACGATCTTCCTTCGGAAAAATTAAGGGAACGTTGCTCAAAACGCATGTGGCCCCTTAATTCGTTGAATCGTGGATGATGAGGATGAAGATCTGTGACAAAATACCAAATCTGGTAACTCGGTTATCGTTTGACGTCAGTTTTCTTTCCCTGTCATTAATTTATTCCATAATCCTATTTCAAAATAGAATATTGGTTGATTTTCTGGATAATTTATCACAAAATGTCTTCAATCTAGGACGAACAGCGTGCGGTATAAGCCAATTAACGATATTAATCAAATATATTATTGATGCAACGAGTTTAGCCAATCCTTGTATCCAACAGATGAACAGATCACGTGAAATCTCTATCATGTAATAAGACAGATCTGAGATAGAGTCATTCGAATTAATACACACTTGAATAATTTGTTACGTTTAATTGTATATATTAATGGATAGCTCTAATTGCAAGAGCAGCGTAACGTGAGATCGACAAAGGTTTAATGTGGCCAATTAGTCGACAATTATTGTATACGTCTGTAAAAGCCCTTCTCTGGCCTATTTTTATTCCTCTTTTTTGATATGACTATTCGCTTTGCAAACATTACGTAAATATTGATAGAACGTAGAATTAAAGATCCCTTCATAAAGATAACAAAATTTAACTAGTAAGTTAACTAGTCAGTATTTTTCTACACTTTTATTGGATTATATTATATAAAAATTGTACTTTATTTATCACAGGCGACATGAGTTTATTGAATGTGGAATTTTGAGAGAATCGATTTTTAATTGTCATCGATAGATTCGATTCCGCAATTATTATTATTATGATTATTTTCTAACATCCTCACCGCATCGAGACATGGATAAAATTTATTGACTTTATATTTCAGTGAAACTCCGTCAATTATATCGATACGATAATGATAAAAATTTATACTCTGCCGATACATCGATGCGAAGCTAATGAACGTCGTTTTTAATCATAGGCTCGTACGTGCGAAATAAAAAAATAATAATAATAATGAAGAAACTAACATTTTTGTGAAAGTGAGTCACACAGTCTCAGCCTCTACACCAAATGTCACCATGTACCGGATCTAAATCGATATTTTTTTCCTCATATCGATTCAGAATCCGTGGTCTACGAATCTGCGTGACTAAGTCGTCAAAAGCTGTTGAAATATTTTGCCGTGTAATAGTTAAATGAATTATAATACATGTCGTATCAGGGTGATGACTTTTTAAAGGTATAAATGAGTCACTCAGTACGCGGCAGCAACGAATCACTAAAATACTAAATCTTTCACGTTTATAGAATGAATAAATTTACTGTTACAATGTTTGACCTCTAAATACGGTCAAATGTGGCATCTGACAACGGGACATGACCAAAGTGCCCATAACCAAAAACCCTTCAACGTCTTCTGGCCTCTTTCAACCAACAAATGAATCCCAGGTAGAAATTGGACAGCAATTTCCTCGAAATTGTGGATCTCTAATTTTCCTAGATCATCGCCTACGTTTATAGTAATTATCGCATGGCAATGCTAGCCCTTACTATTTACATTTCTTGCTAGCTAGTTACATTTTTTGGAACCTTTTCCTTGTCCCAAAAACTCGACGTTTGGCGGATTGTCCAATAATTGTTCAACGTCCACTCGATAAATCTACGTTCATTACATTTCTGCTGCCAACATGACAGGAAAAAGTAACGTCAGTTGAAGAAGAATTACATGTTCAATTTTACACGATTCAAGTCATACGTATTATAAATGTTGAACCGTGGAAGGATTTTGTTTTGTCATTTTTCAAAATACGTCAGTCTAAATTTTTTTTTTTATCAATATTCAAGATTTTTCAACGGTTTAATTCAACATGTGACAGAAAATGTACCATTTTCTTATTAACAGCAATAAATCCTCGCCAGGGGGCCAAAAAGATCCTAAAAACTAAAAAAACTAAAGTTTTTCTCACGACTCACTGAAAAACAGGAGAAAAAAAAAGTTCCTCGAGATTCAAATTTCGCTTCTTTTGTCTGTGATTCTTATCAGATTTGGTCAATCTAATGTCTGCGCCGTGTCTCTTGCCGTTGATAGTGGTCAATTGTGGGTATCGCCCACCCCTCTGTCTCGAATACTGATTCAGTGTGGTCAGTGATGACACCGGCATAACACCAGCACAAGACCCTCGGTTATGGCTGTCGGTAGTATAGTTGGCGATTGGTATGGTCGGGTGGATGGGAGGGGGAAGCGAAATACTTATAACCCAGCTTCGAACGCTTTCAGGGCTCAGTGCGGTGTGATTCGCTGTCGAAGTGAAGTGGCGCCATTTCTCGACTTGACAAAACTGATAAAATTCACGTTACGTTCGGATAACGTTGTTCAAATAAACAAAAATTCGTTGAATCTGTACCGAAAAAGTGTGTCGTTTCGATGATCATCATTCAATCGCAGTAATTTGATGTCATTTTTTAGCGATTATCAAAACAGTTTTGAAAATTATATTTTTCATCCAAGTGGATTAAATATTGTGTCACATTGCATAAGAAGATCGAAAATATTCGCACAAGTGATAACGTCGATGCGTTGCCCAAAGGCGACCAAATACACTATAGTTTTGAAAAATCGTTGACTGTTCGTTTTTTTATTTTTTTTTTCGTTATTTCGATCCTTTTGATTAAAATTCGAAAAGGCGGAAAACCGTCGGATTATATCGAAAATCGATTAAGAATTTTTATTTTTTTATAATAAATTCTGCGATGTCGACGATGATCGTCAACAAAGTCAACATGTCTTCTTATCCAACCAGACGGTCGATATTCTCAGGACTTCAGACACAGGTAATACATTTTTTTTTTTTTTATTAAAAGATTTTCATCGAGAGAATCGATCAGCCGATTCGTTATGCGAGTTTTTCTTTTGTTTTCTTTCATTTTCAACCTGAACTTGGTACCAGAACTCGAGTTTTCGAATAAAGTTCTCCCGCGCGCGCCTATTTTGAGCGCGAATCTGCAAGTCGGTGTTTGAAAAAACAAAACTTCTTCAACAAGTGAGCGGTGAGATCTACGTTCGGATAACGATATGGAAGTGATTGATTGAGAACTGGGGTGATTCAACCTTCGACAATATCGCGAGTTGAGTGGTTTTAATCGCTGTGCGATAATCGCAGCTACGTATTTCTTACTATACTTGGATTAATTGAACGCTTGTCGCAGTTTCGGATGCTGCACTAACGTTTTGCGATGGTTTAGAAAGCCAGGTTATTTCTTCTTTTGTTTCTGTAGCGGTATCAAAAAATCAATTTTCATCACACTCTGACATTCAAATCGCCGTATCTTTGAAACGGTCCATTTCAGGTGAAAAATTGATTGAACATTTTTTAACGGAAATTTGATGATCTTCAAAATTAGTTCAGGCCAGTTTTCACGTACAAGCAGCCTGAAGTGAGTTATCGGCCAAAAAGGGCAAATATGCACGA
>JAFFZH010014808.1:8473-18523 GCA_018420115.1 Euura saliciscinereae | reverse complement strand
CGGCCAAAAAGGGCAAATATGCACGAGCTTCGGATACTTGAGTCTGTATATCTTCGAAACGGTCGATCCTACGGGAACAATAGAAATATCTTTTTTCTGTGAAATTTCCTGATCTTCAAAATTGGTTCAGGTCATAATTCGCCTAAGAGCAACCAGAAGTGAGATATTTATGTTTATTCAGCTGGCACCTAATTCTATGTTAAGACCGCTTTTCCACGAATCAACATCTGTTTTTGCGACAGTCTTGAAAATAAGATCTGACTGAGGACACCAGATTGGATAATAACGACGATTGTAGATAGTAAATTATTCGAATAACGAAAGAAAAAGTGAAAAAAAGGATGAAAACTAAATAATGGTTGCAAAAGTTTGCCAAGTCAGTATAACTATAAAGTACTGAATGAAGAGCGAATAACGTTATTTAAATATAGCCTCGGAACAATGTTTGCTTTCTTTTGAACACTTGTGTTGGTTTACACAGAAAATCCCTGAAAGCGTTCCATTGGCTGATTGTGAGTTTCCTTTCCTTTTCCTTCCGTTCGTCGTATTATTTCTTGTTTCTTGTTTCTTTCTCGTTTCTTGTCACCTTTTTGATATTTTCTTCATCGTTGTAGACTCATGAGAAGAATAATTTTCGACAAAACTGATCGTTTCGTTTATTCGATTCTCGCTTATAAGAAATCGTGGTATCCAATTGAATTAAACGACTAGAATCGACCCGATTAACTAATCGCTTCGTTTCTACGTCACGAAACGCTTACCTCTGCAAATTAATTGGCGCAAACACTCCGTCAGAGAAAATAATCAAACTACCGTCCGCATAACGTAGGCCGGAAGTAAATCGTGGAATTGAGCAAAATCATCAGGCTCGTAACCGTGACTTGCAAGGACTTTTGTTTTCTAAGAACCTGCGAAATTTTCGTACCTAATCTCCTGGACTTTAGACTTTTTTTTAGTTTTCTCGCGAAAATTTTCATGTGCAACTAGGAGACAATCTTGGATAATTGACGATACGAAGTCGCGATTGAAAACGCGGATTCTATTCCCACTAAATTGGATAATGGTCCGTGGCTCGTGCCGTTGATGTCTAGATGACCGTATCTATTAGCCACTCGTTATAACGACATTAATATCAATGGACGCCCTGGCGCGGGCGCCCGCCGATTATTATGGCCGGAGGACGCGGCTCTCCACTCAAACTTCCTTCTTAACACTCAGTTTCGACTTCCGGTTGTCAGCGCGACCCTCGCAGACCCACGAGACTCGAAGATGCTCCGTTTCTTCTGCCCTAGGAGGTGGATAATTGTGAAATCTTCAAATTCTCGTAGAAATCATTTTCATAAATGATTAATGATTAAACAATTTATCATTTTGAGGTCAAGAAAGGCTAAAACATTGATTCTTTATATAATTTATTTTCAGTTGAAAATAAGTTTCGTAATCAACAAAAACCTTGACTGGATTTTTTGAAACACAAATTTTCGTACATTAGTGTTTTTCAAAAATAATTACAGTGTAAAGAAATTTTTTAGTAACGCATCAAATGCCTCAAACGAGTTCAGAATCACCTGAATAGAAAAAATCTGTGATTTTAGATCGAAAATATGTGTTTGAAAGCTCATTTAAACATTTAATATACTCCAAGAATTTTTTTTTCATAGAAGATCGATCGAGATTTTGAATTAAAAAATCGTCTGATGAAATGATGCAGAAAATTTGGCAAAATTATGTCCGAAATCATCGGATGAAAATTATTGAAAGGAGGATTTCACGTTATTTTTATTTCTTCTTCGAAAAAGGCAATTTTTCTTTAAAAAACAAAAGTCCGATTTACAATTTTTTAAATAAACTATTTTTTTTATTCTTGTCAGTATCGAATTTTTCGTCTCATCCACTTCTAAAATTTGCAAATTTAGGAGAATAAAACATTTGAAAAAAAAAACAGTTTTCACTAAAAATCTTCCAACAATTTTTATCGTTTAAAAAATTCTTCGATCCTTTTCGTCTCAAACTCTCGGCAATTTAATGGAAGTTTGAGCTTAATGCACGTCGGCTAATTGGCTTAACAAGGCGTCGTGTGCTCCTTCTTCTCTTTCTTCTTAATAAAAGCTGTTTTTTTTATTCTGTTTGTTCCTTTCTTTCTTATTTTCTCTGTTTTATTTTTCATAATTTTCACAGCCCCGTTCTCCCCTCCCATGGAGACTCCTCGAAAAAAGAAAGTACTGGAACATATCCGCCCACCTAACCGGAGCGGATGCCGGGTCGTCGTTAGGGTCAACTTGTTCTTCGACTTTAATAAGTGCAGTAAGGGGACCTGAAGAAACCGAAAAAAAATCTTCACTTTGTGTTTTAGTTAGCGACGCTGAGGTCGCTCAAGTCGTAACTAATTTTATGGGATTCTATGCCCTAAGCCCTCAGCCCTGTGACCTTAGTCTTACCGGTTAACTGGCACGTACAAAACGTTATGTTTTACTACGGTCACCCGTTACGGGTACTGCGCAAGACGCCTGTCCGCACAATAAAATTGATATTTACGAATGGTGAGTTTCTTACTTGTGAGACTTTTTTTTTAAGATTCAAACAGGGCGCCCTCTCTTTATCGTAACGAAACGGCTTCACAGTATTTAAATTGGCTACTATGATGCTGTAATTTGAGGCTTCTATCGGGAAAATTGATCCATTTTTCCTCGTCGATGAATTGTTTTATATACATAATAATATTGAAACCTGTGAATGAAAGTTTACGACAGAGATAATAATTAACGGGGTTACTTGTCTCGTAGTATTTTAATGAATGGGCGAGAGACCCGAGAGACCGGATGCAGTATTTAATCTCATTCTACACACTCGTTCGCGGGTTACGTTATAGAACGTAGTATTACGACCGAAGGGGGATAAGGAAGCTGTGCAACCGCGATAATTGACCTTTGGGTATCTAATTCTCACTTTAACCTACGAAACTAGAACAATTATTAGACTGTGACTAATTCTTAGAAGCAATAAGTCTTTTAAATTAATAAATACACTATCGCGGTTACTGGAAACAGAAAACTGACAGAGGTGCGCGCGCACACAGAACCTGTACGGGAATCTGTCATTTTGCGCACCGTCTGTGACGAAAAACGTGATTCTTAGTTCAATAGTGAACTTGTGATGGAATTTTGAAAGAGAAGAAATAAACTGTGGGGATATCATCATAACTCATTTATCAGTTTCCACTCTTCTTCATTGATAATACGTTTTCACTTTATATTTTCAAATATAGAGTCGACTGAATGGTTGAACTTTCCTTCTAGATGATTAGGATGGGTGGAAAATCGACCAACCAGGCCGATATTGTCTTACCATTTGAATTTCTTGGTACTAAAATGAAATAAGAGTTTATTACGAAACGTGAATTGGGACGTTGAGAAGATAGTGAGCTGTAGTTGTAGTATTAACGTTTTAAAATACGTTTCGTAAAACATTGGTCTAATTATAAATCCAGCGAATGGTAGAAGCTCGAAACGTCATTCAACGTGACAGTTTCAAACTGTGCGATGATGTTTATCTATTCTGAAAACCATCAAAATCAATTTAGATTGTCTCTAGATGTAATTGCGTCACGTCATGTATATGTACACACACACCCTAATTCGGTATAAATAAACCTAGTAAAAGAAAAAAAAAGCAGAAATTTCTGTCCCTCACTGATCGCGATCATGTGAAACAATCACTGAAAAATAGTTTCAATTCGCTACAGACATTCACAATATAATTTATCTTCCATATAGTTGCAAATTTTTCTTATTTCATGATCCTTCTGGATTTTTTTTCTCTTTTATTTCCTCTCCAATTTGTTTTGGCTCAGGTACAGTATTATGTAGAGCCTGTATATATACAGGATACAAAACGAATACGTCGGTTATATGCGCGTCAGGGTCGACGTTGGACATTTTGTAAACGGTCGTTACTAATATAGTAACTAGTTTGAACCATATGCCTGAAGTATAACAGAACACAACTTATAGATAAAACTTTCATCAATCACTTGTCGAGCTTCGTACGTATGCCTTTCTCAATTCACATCCTACTTCTATTTCGTGCTTGGGCTTGTGTTTGTGTTTGTTCAGGCGGTTGAGCCAAGAATTTTACTTGTGCATTAGCCAAAAGGGACCTGCACATTCTCTAGTTTCTGTCTCTTTCCTTCTTTCCTTCTCTTTTTCTGGTCTCACTCGTTTCTATTACCAAAATTTGTCTGTTCCTTCCTGATTGAATCAATCGAATCATTCAGAAATCAATATTCTCGTAGAAAAAAGTGTGAGAAATTGCTGCATAATCATCATAATTGTGCAATCCAATGATTTTTTTGTTTGTTTGTTCCATTGAACGTTTCTAGATTTATTATTTTTTTTTCCTCTTGCGGCATTGGCGAAGGATTCGAAAATGGTTTTACAACTCTGCTGAATAAAATTGCCAGGATTAGTACAGTTGTTTCGAATTACCACCCAGCACGCGCGCCTGGTGGCTCAGGGGCCTGGAACGACAGGCTTCAAGTCTTCGGACCCTTTTCTCTTTCTCGGGGTCCTAAGGCCTAAGCCCACCGAGGTCACGGTCTAACGGTATACTATCTGTTCGCATACCTAGAGGTAATACCCTACCCTACCTACCTACACGTACATTGGGAGATAAATACCTACGCTATTTCTGCCTTCTGAATACGTGTGCAAATTGAGCGGAGCGCCATGTCCAGTGCAGAAATGCGGTTGGGATTGTTAAAGAAATTTTTAAAAATCTGGTCGAAATTGAAATTTCATATACGTGTGAATTAATAACAGATTTACATAAATTGGCTGATTCATTGAATTTTCTGATTTTATTTCTAAACTTGTATACGGTACTACAAATCGTATTTCCCCAACGGAAGTTGATTACTCGAATGCAGTGTTGGTAGTTGGAAAAATGAGGATTTGCTGTTTAAAAATGTATCTTACTGCACAGTACACACAAGTAACCTTGTACTATCACAATCACAAGCGATATTATCACACTTTGTGATCCTGGAAGGCACGTGGCGTTTGACCTCACACGGGTCCTGCGGTTTCTCCGGTTCCCTGTTACACCGCGCAGGCATCTCTCTTCCTTTCATGTAACTCATTGTCAGAATTAATGGAAACAATTATCAGAATTCGGTTTTTCTCTTCAAATTTCAAACTACAATGTGTATCTTACATCTTCCTTTTGTGCATTAGAACAATAATCCCCAGAAATCATTCATTTGTTCGTTCATTCGTCCATTCATCCAATTCTGAAAGGCTTTATTAGTGACTGGATTATTTCCACGTTCATCTCTTCATTCGTCCATTGGACGGTTTCTTGATTTGTTTATTCGTTTATTCATTAATTTGTTTGTCCATTCGGTTATTAATTAATTATTTGTTTGTTTGTTCATTTGTTCATTCGTTGTTCCTTCATTTCTTTATTCATTCATTCATTCATTTATTTGTTTATCCGTTGAATAATTCGATCATTTGTGTTCGTTTTGTTGTTTTTTCATTCGCCTACTGATTGAATAATTTGTTCATTCATCAATTCGTCCATAATTCATCAGTGATGTTGAATAACCTGTTTGATTCACATGAAAAATTCTCTACTGGCTGCAGAATTTATTTTATTTAGTTTGTTCAACAATAATTTTCACAATTCTCAAAACGTCGATTATAGATTGAATCATTATATAGACTGCGTGGAAAACTTGGAGCAAATACTCGTCTCGGTTTATAAATTCTATACCCATATCAGGAACCCACACCTCGATTGAAAGTGAATGACTAACT
This sequence comes from Euura saliciscinereae, assembly GCA_018420115.1. Lineage (NCBI taxonomy): Eukaryota > Metazoa > Arthropoda > Insecta > Hymenoptera > Tenthredinidae > Euura > Euura saliciscinereae. Next base: position 12,707 of record JAFFZH010014808.1, on the reverse strand, counting down.
AAAATCGTACAGCTTACCTTTTAATAGCAAATACTATATAATGTGTACCTGACCGTCTCTCTAATGCAACCTGCACTTGTCTTTTATGGATAATCTCTACGTGCGGATAGTTCTGATTTTTTACATAAAATTATGTACGTTATACGCGACTATTCCAAGAATTTCAGTACACTTCCTGTTACCTTTTACGACCTACCTTCGTCAGACATGAACATTATTTTTTTTGTTGAAATAAGATCCGTTAGCGCTTATATGACTGTGCATAAAGCATTAATATGAATTATAATTACTCACAATTAAGTCTGACCTCTTTGACTCGCGTAATCAATGAATGAAGTTCACATGCGGTCAACAAATTTACTTATATCCGATATCAGATCATATTTTTTCTTTCTTTGTTCTTTCAAAAGTTAACCCGTTTATGTAATAAGTTTTTTTTTTCTAATATATTGCGGTGAGTAAATATTAATTTAAAAATAAAATAGTCGTTGATAAAATAATGTGTATTATTATTCATTTATTCAACTGCAACTGCAACTTCAACTCGTAAGATTAGTCGATGTTTAATGCGTATATCTTCGACTTTGTTCGTGGACCAATAAGCCGACTAATCACACATCGATATATTATATTTATGTATATTTATTTATTGCAAAATACATTAATGGTAACGTCGTATCAGTACCAGTACTCTTACTCGTACCGCTTTGATCTCTCAGCTATACGCTCTCTCTCAGAATGCAATGCAACATGATGAATGCAGGTCCTATAGAAGGACGGTTAACGCATGCATTCGCAGTACTACGTTCTGAATCTTTAACGATATGGAAAGCTTTGCAAATTGAGTATGCCATAAAAAAATTGAAGGACAAAAAAGTCAATAAATTGGCAAGATTAAAAATATCATAGGCATGTAAAAAACAGGAAAAATTAAGATTGCAAAAATACTGGACAGTGCTTTCAAAACCGTGAATTGATCATAGTTTTACAATTTTAGTAAAGTCTCATATATAAATTATTTTTTTTTCTTTGTTTTTTTTTTTCAATTATCAAGAAATTTATTTCACCTCTGGCATTTAACTCTCAGGTATAAGTACGCTATACACCGTGGCTTATTACATGGAATATAAAAGTATAAAGTCCGTTGCGAATAGACGTCTGTATGGCGCCAGTAGCAATTAACGCCGCCCACAAGTTCTCAAGTACTTTTACTCCATCCCGTTTTACGTTCTTTCATTCTCATTCCAAAACAAAAATCAAAACAAAAAAAAGGAAAGGAAAAGATCTAAAATCGATAATTCCCAAACGACAAATTAATACGTACAAAGTACCCACTCATGTCAGCTAACATAAGTCAGAACCGTAAAATATGACCGTGGTCGTTATTCCGATGTGAAATATCAACGGTTATACATATTATACGTCGTGGATTTTATTCGACGATCGTTATAAACCGCTTCGCCTCGAGCCTGAAGCTTGAATTCTAATTTTTTGTGGCTCCTTTTTGATCACAAGGGATAGTGAATCAGAAAGAAAAATCGAAAAAAATGTTGAGAGCACTTTTTTTTCTGTTTTGAAACTTTTTCTTTGAGGTTGAGAACCCCTGCCTGGCAGCGCCTCTGTGTCTGATAGTCTTAAGCTCGTTGGCGGACGTCGAGCGTCTCGGAGATCCCGATGGTCGCGATGATCGTATGACTCACGAAGATCGTGAGGAGACGGAATGGGGAGTCACTGAGACCTGAGACACGCGAGAACCCGAGGGATTCCATTCATAATGTTATAGCATAGGACGACAACAGTCGGCTAAATGACATTCCGAGACTTAATCGAGCTCACTTCGCATCGGACCCTCCGCACTCGTGACGACCCATTGTTTTCTCTTATACTTCACTTGATACGAGAGAGACTCCTTCGGAGGCTGGTTTATAACCGTTGGTATTCTCCTCGCGAATTCGAATGAGGAATTAGTTTCAGGTTTTGATTCTCAATTTCAATCAAACTCGTTGAAAATTGCACAAATTTAATGATACTTTGATATTTTCTTTCTTTCTTGTATCTTACCGGCTGATCGGTTATCGGCCGAGCAATCAATTTATCCACCTTTTATAATATTTTGGGATTTCTTTCTTGATTCTAAAACGCAACAAATTTTATTACAGGTTTTTGGAATAATTGAAAAATAATAAAATTACGATGTTGTGTGAAAAAAAAAAGTCAACGATTACGCGGAATTATATGGTCTATAAATTCATAGGAACCTATAAACCGCGTTTAGGTATAAAAATAATTGAAAATTCGTCGAAATTGAAAGAAAAAAAAAACCACGTCCAATAAGATATGACATCGATAAAAGCTATATATGAACCAGATACAGATAACCCAATCTGATTGTGAAATTGAAATCTAATCACTGTGACATAGTTATAATTATATCAGTGACGTTGGACTTTTAATTGCAAAAAAACGTGAGGAGACGTAGATACCGATAACAGTCGATACGACGATTCTAAATTTAATTGTGAAAAATATGTGTCTATATATGTGTCACACATATTCGCGCAAAAAAAAATAAAATAAAAGAAAAAAAAAGGTGATTCAAGTTATCGCTCAATCTCTGTATTTAGCTGTATACAGATAATAGAAAACCTGGCATAACGTCATTCGCGAATTTTAACACAGTGACGACTGGCAGGATTAGAACGTCAGATTTTTATCTCAATTCTCTATGTATCTCTCTCTCTCTCTCTCTGATAAATATTTCATTCCATTTAGAATATATCTCGCCAATGAAACAACGCGTACCGAGTAATACTGTATATTTCTTTTTTTTTTTAACTTCTTTTTTTCTATTCATTCTTCATTTCCTTTCATGTTTTATAAAGCTAATCTTATCGATGAGCAATACGTCCAGATCAGAAGATACGAAACGTGAATAATTTTAATCTCCTCGATCCTGATTCGGCGAAATGAGATTAAATGAATTTTGATGTAGATATCTTTTTTTTCTTACTAGAGAGAGCAGAAGAATGTTACACGATTTTTTATACTATCTCTTTATAATACTTTACAATCAATCACTCAGATTTTGAGAATCTTTCTCATTGCTCCTTGATGAAAAAAAATAACTGAAATTTAGACAAAGATCGAAAATATCTATAATCAAGTGGACATATAATGATCTTCTAGAAACATAATATGAAGAAAATGATTCATGCGTATAGTTTGTTGGTAGACTTATGTAATCATCATCAAATGTCTTATCGGTTATCTTTACGCTACGGATAGATAAAGCCCCCCCCCCCCCCTCCCCCCTCCCCCCATACAAGTTAGGTCATACATAAAGCTTATCTTTAAAAATTCTATAATTTACAAAATTCAATCATTCACAATTTCATGTGATATTAGGTACTTATACGTCTTGACAAATTAGAAAATATATATACTCACCGTCCATACATATAAAACACTAAATTTAGAAAAAAAAACTGCTTTCGAAAATTCTATAAGCATCCTGAATTACAAAATTCTGCATTATCCCATTCAAATCTCTGAAAAAAAAAATCTACATCTCACTATATGACCCAGTTTAAAATATTTCTGTGAGTCTCTTCGATGGGGTTGAAACACCGGAAATTGTTAACTAATTGGTATGATTCAGATGTGGAATTTTCCTGGGGTAAAAATCTCTGGCATACCAATCTCGTACTTATGTATATATACTCAAATCCCTCGTGTATTCGTTATACCTTTTTCAAAAGGTACACCCTTACAAACGTTACAGAAAATTCCTGAATAATCATTAACGTTTCTCGTAAGGGGACAATGGTCCGCTAACCTGGGGGGGCGAAAAGGAGATGAACTGAAAAGAAAAAAAAAACAAAAGAAAAAAAAATGAAAGAAACTTAGCCGCGTGCTGCCCCCCAGGTTATACCTGGGGAATTTTGATCTTCTTTCTTTTGCATTCTTGACGTGCGATGACTCACGTGCGTGTGTAACGTGGGTACTCACGCGTAAACGTATATTTCGTTAGCCTGATCCGCATTTTACTATTATACACTGCAGACACTTTTTCCGGGTCATGGAATACATTGTTCTTCGAGGAAACGGGGTTTTCTCTACCATCCGTCGTATTTTATATTGTAATAAGAGGAGAAGAGGCCTTAGTGATTTTTTTTTTTTTTTTTTTTTTTTTTTTTTTTTCTCAATTCCCTTTTCAGTTTTTTTTGGTTTATTT
>JAFFZH010014807.1:31167-50846 GCA_018420115.1 Euura saliciscinereae | reverse complement strand
GTGTTTTGGCTGAGAAAATAGCGTTTGAAAATTCCAAGTGTAAATCATATTGAGGTCACGTGACTTTCATTTCGCCTTAATGAGAATATCCTAAATTTGATGGAATATTAATCAGCGTGAGAGATTCAGTAATTAATTGCTGAAAATTATAATATCTATTTTTGAAAAAAGGAACTGATTTTTCTGCAATATAATAACAACGCGTTTACTCACACTTTTATTCACTACGAATTATTCTTCTAATATTTGCATTGCTGATGAATTTTTACCGAGTAATAAAATCGCAGTTTATCTGATAAAAATCTGCCTGATCACTGTGGCAATAAAATGTCTCAACGATGAAAAAAAATTGAATCCAATCCGTAATCATCAATCACGATTATTTAACCGATTGTGTAGAATGACTTTTATTTCTGGTTATCATACATGGAATAGTTTTACAAAAGATCAAATTACGCAGGTAACATGAGTTGATACGTAAGCAAATGTCATCGTATCCTCGTGTACCTGAATCCGTAATAAAAAAAAGAAAATTATAATAATACATGGCTCTAAAAAAAAAAAAATTATAATAATAAAAACGTATTCCTATTGGTCCTAATTTCTTTTTTCACATTTGTTGTTTTGTACAGATATAAATATTCATGTGACTCGTTTATAATTTAACAATAGTTACGATGAATACGATAATTGATAACGAGCGGAAAAAATACTCTACAATTAAGTTTGCGTAGATAATTTTTTTTTTTATATTTGAATAACATGGTCCGGATTTATCGTTTGAATTTTATACCTACGCGTTTTTAGTTGATATAAATAATACCACCTAAAATCACCATTCGAATTATAAATACTTCACTGTCAAGCTCTAAAAAAATGTACTACGCGTACGATGTACTGCCTGCATATCGGACATTCCGACAACTGTTTACCGCAGTTTATGCACGTCGCTATGTGGCCGCACTCCAGCATCACACATTCCACCGGAGCATCCATACAAATTTTGCAAAGATCTTCCAAGCCCAGGTTGTCCAAGTCTGTATAAAATAATTGTCAGCGATTACAAATGAGAAATGACAAACATTCTGATCTAGTTCCCACTGCACATGAATCTATTATCGGGACGTAAAATCGAGAAATCTGGCTTTGACATTCTGTATCTCAGTGAATAAAAATGGTGAAGCATTATCGGACCCAAAAAATCTCTAAGCTTGTTCTGTTTCTTTTTTTCGACAAGCTTTGGGTCCGGATAATCTACCATGTTTTTACGCTAAGATAAAGGAAGTCAAGGACAACCGTCTCGATTTCAACGTCCCAATATTAAGGTGAAATGAAAGTCACGTGACCTCGATATGATTTACACTTGGAACTTTCAAACGCTATTTTCTCAGCCAAAACAGATTCGATTGATGTGAAATTGATGTCAGTGACGTAGAAAAACTCAATGAAGGGCATGACGCTCGTGGATTTTCGAAAATCGAGACGTAATCACAGTTTTTCAACAATATTGTTCTGTAATCCGAGGAAGTGCTGTCTTTCTCCACGAGGGGCAGCAGCTCCTTGGGTTACAGAACAATATTGTTACACAAAATTCTGATTATCTCTTTCGATATTCGAAAATCCACGAGCGTCATGCCCTTCATTGAGTTTTTCTACGTCGCTGATATCAATTTCACATCAATCGAATGTGTTTTGGCTGAGAAAATAGCGTTTGAAAATTCCAAGTGTAAATCATATCGAGGTCACGTGACTTTCGTTTCACCTTAAGCAGCACCTCACCTTCTCTGGACTTTGCATGCTGGTGCCACAGTCTCGAAGCTCTGTCCAAAAGTTCGCTGCGCTCGACGCAGCCCCTGAAGTTCACTCGGTGAATTCTTAGTAAGTCTTTCAATTGCTTGACGTTCAGAGCTTCGAGCCCAGCTACGTCTGATATATCTGATAATTTGATGATGCCTGAATGCTGAAATTTGCAATACAATAATCAGTCCAAGGTCTGGCTTAAATTCCACGTGAAATTTGAAAATTCGTCTTTTCAGGTACTTTTTTTACTCTGATTCATAAAACATAATTACAGCTCCGAGCTCCGACTTACGCTGAGCAATTCTGTGACCGTTGTAGAGACAGGTTGTTCAGGGTCAGCTGAAGAGCTTTCCTCTTGTTCCTCCTGTTCTGTAACCAGGGGTTCAGGCCCGCCTGGCAGACTGCAATCGCTGTCCGATACCTCTTCGATTTCAATATCCGGAGGCACGGTGGGAGGCGCGGCAGTTTCCGTCTCCGGTGTACTGACTATTGGCGTTGGCTCAGACGCAGATGTCTGCGGAGTCTGTGCCGTGTCTCTTTCGTGCGTGGTTGGCGGACTCCGAGATCTCGAATTTGGCGCCGGATTGGAACGATCGGAGGTGCTGCAACGGAGAGAGATTAGCAAAAACGTTGATTATTTTGTCAGTGTCTCTTCTCTCACCTTGTTAAATTAGGGTCATTATTCCTGGGTGGTTGCCTAGGATGTTCCCTTTGCTCAGGAGGTCTGGAGTATGTGGGTGCTTCCTGCCTCCCGTTTCCGCTCCTGTTTGAATTAGGACTGTCGGAAGTAGACGAGGGGAATATATTGGAGGTGAATCCTCGAAAGGCGTTCATTAACGGACTGTCTTCGAAGTTGGACCCGGTTCTTTGATGCTCTCTGGAGCTGCTATCGGTCGAATTAGCATGTTGTATAACTAGATTGACTAAATCTTCCTTTTCTGAACGAAAAAACATCAACGTTAATACGGACTGTAGTCATTTTGAGTAACCGCAGACGTTCGTTCTTACCTACGCAGCCTCTCGTCGATATTTTCTTAGCATTCAAGTAATGCTGCAAGTCTTTGGACCTCATCTCAAGCAAGTTACTTCTTATGAGTGGCCGGCGCGACAAGACGCAGCATTTATCACAGTTCAGTCGCCTGTCGGCGCACCTCGTCAAACAATTTGTACAGTAGTAGCGCAAGCAGTCTGTACACTGTTTCTGGAAATTGAAGAACAATATTTTTTCTTCTCCTATCAAGCATGCCGATGCCTTTGAGGCGATCGATGTCATATTTGAGTGATGAAAATCAGGTACGATGATTAATTTTGTTGCATTTCGTAGGTATTTCAGGAGAACAACTAAAAAATCTTTCCATCAAGATATTTGAATAAATTCTCGTCCTTATCTCTCCAACGTAGGATATTTCATTCCATTCGGATCGATTATTGTGACAAATATTCCGAAATTTTGAGGTTAATTATTTCGTCATAGTTTGACATCGAGTTGTTTCTGACGTTGAGATCGTCATTTTGTATTCAGAATAAACACAAGCTGTCAAAGGTTATCAGAAGTGGACGAAATAAAAATTAAATAAAATGACAGTAATTACGTGCAGCGATAAATGTACTTACTTTTCTTTTGAATAGAGTGAACTTGATCGAACAACCTTCACAAGCCATTTTCTTAAACTGTTAACCTATAATAGATTCAACGAATTCTCAACAACTGATGACAGAATAGAATAATTTAAACATTTGTATATTCTAGGTTAGGTTAGGTTGGATTCAAAACCATGACTCAATGACGTTCAAAGTCTCATAACACATCTCGTCCCTCGTTGAACGCATTTACTCACATCGAATAGCGTTTCAATTATGTACAAAATTGAATGGAACAGAAAAAAAAAGAAAACAGCGACATTTACTTCTCTGTCGCGATTATGCATGTACTACTACGCTTGTTACATGAACGGATATACATTCGTTGCCTATTCTCATTCAATATAATGCATGTATTGTTAATTGTTATTGTGGTTCGAGACACGCGAGATTCGAGCGTTATCATCGTCTACCAATCCTGATACATGAATCAGGTATATTTGATAAGGATATAAAAAAAAGCGTACAAGAACATTCTCGACATTGTTGTGTATGATGATAAAACAGGTTAAAACAGCCCCAACGATTTATCAAGGGGCGGGATGAAAAGAAAAATAAGGAGGAAAATAATAAACAAATGAATGTATAGTGTGTGCGAATGTTGAATTTGACAGTAAAGGCTGAAACACGGACTTTTCGGTGTTCGGGGTTCGGTATCACCTACACACTCACACGCGTACGTGATTGGCGGGGATTTTCTGGGGGGTGGGGGTCGACCAATCACGTACGCGTGTGAGTGTGTAGGTGATACCGAACCCCGAACACCGAATAGTCTGTGTTTCAGCCTGAAACAACGGTAGGTAGCTGAAGTTTCTTAGAACTGCGCGGGCGTTCGGTGGGGATGGATGACGTATGCGCATCAATTGTTGAAACATCAACTGTTGTAGTATACGTAGACCGCCTTTGGAGGTGGAATATAATTTCTCCCCTCGTTGTTTTCTGTGGTGAAGTGTTTGACGTCATCCGGTTGCCTGGCAACCGTTGTTCGGAAAGACGAATGAAAAAGAGCCACATACGATGTGACGATTACTGACCAATGGGAGATGACGAGGAAATTTCTAGACCCACACCCCCACAGTTCCATAGTGCGGTCTGTTGTAGGATGACAAGGTTTTTGCATCAGCCTTGGTTTTGTTGGTAGGATATCATCCTGTGATGTTGAAACGGTTGCATTTCGCGTCGGAGCTCTCGCCTGATCTGACAAGGGTTCTAAGGTGTTACGTGATTAACTGAGATACGGTTCGTTCGTTTGTTTTTCGTTTAGTATTATAGCCAGCGGGCCATAAGCGAGTTCTTGTTATTGATATTAAATGGCAGAATATGAACGGTTTGAAAAGCATATTAATAACTGTGCCTAAGAGTCTGACCAAGACTCAAGGTTTCACAACTCAAAAATTAAACTTTGTAACTTCATTGCTCGCTGAAAACACCGCTAGAAACAACAGGAAAATGTCAACCTCGGACGATGACGCAACCAGCTTCGATTCATCGTCACTTGTTGAGCAAGACATATGTTTTCGTGGGAAAAAAAGACGACTCGATCATCTCACCTGGGAAGAGAAAATACAACGAAAGTAAGAATATAAGAATATTTTTACAATCTTTATATTGTCCCTCATCATTCAGATGTCGGTTTAGTAATTAGTAATTTCTCGCAGTAACACCCCCTTGAATAGACAAATTTATTTCGTCTGAGTCATTGAAAGGACTCGGGAGCCGAGAAGAAATGATAATACTTTGACACTAGTGGCTTTTCTCGAAGGAAGTACTTTTGAAAAAAGTACTTTTCCGTCGAAAAGTACTTTCAGAAGAGTGGTTTTTTTCCGACTAGCAAGTATTTCCGCGAAAAACTGCTTCTCTGGTAAAAGTACTTCCGGGAAAAGTACTTCTTGACGAAAGTACTTTGAAACATTTTGTAGTTTGTATAATTTTATTGAATAAGTAATTAGTTGACTCGAAATGGTTTTATTTTACATGAAAAATTACTTTTTTCGATCAATATGCCAGATTTGGCATCCAAAAATTACTATTCCAGTCTTCATTTTCCCGATATTTTTTTTTGTTAAAGTACTCCCCTTGTATTTTCAACCGTGTTGTGAAAGTATCTTTAGAATTGAAAAACCCCAAAACAGGAGAAAGTACTTTTCCAGAATTTCATAATTATAGTTCGTAATTATTGTTAATTCGCTTCAACGTATATTGAAGCAATTTGAATTTAACGAAAAGTACTTTCTCCACAAAATTCGATAAGTTTTTTTATTAAAAGTGATTGGCTGTAGTTTTTAATGATTTGAAGCAAAGTACTCTTCTACAATTGGAATTAGTTCGATTTTAATTTTGCAAAAGTACTTTTTCCTCATTTTTTTTTCACTCCTTTGGGATTAGCACTTTTCCTCATTAAATTCTTCCGATTATTCCTATTACTTTTCTGCTTCGAATGTTTAGTGATGATCGACGGAAAGTACTTGTTCGTGTGTAAAAATCAAAAAGTAGTTCAATGTCGCAAAAAACACTTTTTCCTCAAGATTTCACTTCATTTGTTTGTAAATATGAAGTGGTTTGAATATAATGAAACTAGTATAAACAGTTACACCTTATAACCCGTGAATTCATTAATTTACAGAAAATTGAAGAACAGAGTAGCAGCACAGACATCTCGGGATCGTAAAAGAGCCAAGCTCGACGAGCTTGAGGAAACAGTAAAAATCCTGAGAGACAGAAACGAGGCGCTTGCGCAAGAATGTTCGATGTTAAAGTCCCAGAATGAGAATCTGACGGTGCAGAATACTTCGTTGAGGAGAGATCTAGAATCGAGAACGACGTCCGAATCGGTTTGTTCGGAGTGTCAGAACCGTGTCGGTTGCGTTGCCCCCATGCAGGGATCTACAGTGTCCCAAAACTACCCTCTGCCGCAGGGTGGGGCAACCAAATCGGCACCGGTTCTGACCTTGACACAGCCAGCCGCGATGTTGTGGAAGATCCTGACCCTCTACCTCCTCTCGAAGAACTGTTTGCAGACCTCCAAGGAGACGATTACATCGAAAGACTTGAAGAACTGGCCGAAAGCCTTCTGCGAGAAGTTACCGCAGAAGTGGAAGCAGGCGCTCATCAACCAAGTGAACAAGTGAGTACCTCGCCAAATCACTCGACAATCGAGGAATAACTATATGCATACAAATTTTCCTCTGTGTATCTGAACGATATTGAGTAGAAAAAAAACAGTCTGTTCCTTGAATAAAATTTCTATGCATATACGTTGAATAAGTATGTACGTATGAACCCTCAGTGGTTTCTCGGCTAATCATAAAAAAATTATATCGTTTGAAGGTCTACCTTGGAGGAGATGCCGGCGAAGAATCTAGGGGTACATCAAGAGTGGTGGGGCAGGCATCAGAAAATGTGGAAACCGATAGAACTTGTCGAAGCATAGACGCCTGTCCGGTTGAATATCCCAGCACCGGCACGACTGCTGCATTTTCTACTCGCACCGACGATGAGAATAATGAAAACGAAGTTAAAGTCAAAGTGAAAGAAGAGCCAATTATAAATGACATGGATACAGTCTACGGTACTTACGACGAATCGACCAATTGCATAACTATAATATACCCAGGAAAAGAAGAGGATATAGAAATCCAAGAAAGCGTGCAGGAAGTGACCTCGGACGTTGCGTACGAGATGGAATCGGCATACTCATTACCCGCGCATAAATTAACAAACGATTCATCCCCAGCCTACACATCCGCGGATTCTATGTCTCCGGCTAGCGTTTGGTCCGACGATATCGACGTAGTCGAACCGGCTAATAAATTAGATTCTTTATCGGACGGAGGATACGAATCGCACGGTTCTCCTAGTACAGAAATTTCAAACTCCAACGCCACGGAAGCTCTGACGGATCTGTGGCACGAAAGCTTTTCAGAATTATTCCCAAGCTTGGCGTAGAATGTTGAATTTCAAACGCTAGCTGAACTCTTCGTTCGAAGAAAACCGTACCTGTGATATAGAGATAAGGGCTATGCCGATTCTAGGACGTATAGGCTTTTATATATTATATTGTTATGTAGAATAAGTACCTAGCTATCTTTAACCACGTCATTTTTATATGATTAATTATTAACATTAATCGATAGCACAGATCATTATGGACTTCAATATAACTGATATTATTTATTATCATATAATTGCTCTATTGTATTTATATTGTTAACAATAATAATTTTCATTATTAGCAACTGCGTCGATATTACAGACCACAAAATGCATTTTGTTGAGCAAAGGTGCACAAAATAAATACTGTTCACAGTCATCTGGTGTTTTATTATCATTTTTTCATTCACGTTATCGAAAACCTCAACGTTTTTCACAAGATTCAATTTTAACGATACATTATTTATTAAAAACGGTCACCTAAATTGATCTGTGAACCATAATTCATTAAATAGTCATAAAAATGTGATATAACAGTTATTTGAAGTAAAAATTGTTTTACATCGGGAAGTCATCAGATTTAAAAAGTAATACGCTTTGATGGAAGTGGTAAAAAAAAAGGTCATGCGTAAATGTACCTCTCAAAGAAAGCTGCGATTAAAACACGGAGTAGTAATATTATTAATATATAAAAACGAAACAGTTAATAAAATCTGAATTAAACCATTCAATTTTTGTTCCTTCAACTAATTAATAACTGTACATAAATATAATATGTATATCATTATTCATAATTATTAATTATTATATAACAAATTCATGAAGAAGAGGTCTAAGTGTGACACGATTAGTCGTAATGGGTCGATGGTAAACGGAAAACCTGCATATTACGCAGTCTTCCGCGAACATATGCAACCCAGTTTCAACAACTTCGTTAATCGTAATAACATATCAATTAGTCGTTAGTACACCTCTTCTTGTTTTCATTAAGAATTGACGGCGCTTCGAAGCAGTTAATACAGGAGTCGTCGATTGTTAAAACTAGCGATGAAAGAATCCTAAGTTACAATTTTTTTAAAAGTTCTTTCAATTATTTGGTAAGAAAAATGAACGAGACTATTACTATTCCTCAAACGCGTTGATTAGAAGATTACAGAGTATGAGATAGGCGATGATAGACAACTCCTAATTTCGCTTAATGTTTAATTAGTGTCGTTCTATTTTAAAGGCAGACACGATACGAGTGTGTCCGTACGCGTGTAATTCCTTATTTTATTTTATCCAAACAGTTTATCGAAGCAATTGTGGCAATAAGGTTTGTCGTTTTGTTCCTTGAAGGTGCCTTTGTTCAATTGTTTCAAACAAAAAGCACAGACGAAATGTTCCGGATGGAATTTTCTGAACATCGCAGTTATACAGCGACCTGTAATCAAAAATAGATAAGAAGTCAACAATAATTAACGATCTTCTCCACATTATACATGGGTCACAATTAAACCCACCGGTAATCGGCTTGTGGCAACCTGCGCACAGGGAGCCTCGCTTCGCGTGGTAGTGCGTCTCGCAGTACGGCAGTCCCTCGTGATCAAAGAATGATCCGCCATGGAAGGGCTGTCTACAATCCTGCAACATAGATTGGCGAAGGAGCTTCAGTGGATTGAATCAAATTCTTTGTTGACTGTACAAGATTCTTGAATAATAAGTTGCCAGTCGAGGAAGTATTTATTGATCGATGGGAGCTCAACGACCCCAGGCTCAAATTGAAACAAATGGATAGACCGATGACTCGTTCAATCTAAAGTTTGTGGAATTTTTTCTCGCCATTGAGTATCAATCTTTGAAAATGAATGATAATAGAAAAAAAGAGGCCTTTTCTTCTCTCGATGTCACACAGGAGACGTACTTTAACACGTGGTTGAGTAAGAGTAAGAGAGATAGAGAGAGAGAGAAGGAGTAAAAAATAAAAATAGTAACGGCGGAGCAGCGGTGATCCTAACGCTTATGAAATACAAACAATTTCCAGACTTATAAATGTGTAAGCAAGAGATCTAAATATAGCGACGACTCAATATGCTTGGGCAAGAGCCCAAGAAAACTATTGGCAGCAAGCTGCGTAAAGTGTCGCCGCTATTCAACCCTCCTCCATTTTACTCAATCAGTTATCACCAACAAGTTATCACACTGTCATTTCTGAACAGGTGGATACTCGGGTCTAATTAGACCACCGAGTCCTTTCAGCAACAACAAATTATTCATAAATCCTTCAATAAACTGACGCAGAGCGGGGGACATCGCCGTTGAATCTGTGAATCTGTGAACCTGTAGAAGTAATTCGAACCTTGGGTCCTACCCTAACAAATAATGACGCAACACATGCCACACGACTAAAGCTTGCGATTAGGTCATTATGCAGAAATGGACTCTGAGCGAATTGCAATTCGACTTTTACAACTCGTGTCAGATATGGAGATAAAAGACACGAGACGTAACGAGAGTCCATTTTTTGGCTGCTCCGATCTCTACGATTATGTGTTTTTGTTTTTGTTGTTTTTTTGTTTTAAACTTTTTTTATTTTATTTTTTTTTTTTTTTTTTTTTTTTATACAATACAAACAATCTCATATTATGTTAATTATTTATCGTTAAAGAATAGTTGATCACATAATGCAAAATGCAAGTATGCAATATTCTCAATTAAATGTTTTTAGCGTTCAGACTATATCATATAATGGTTTAGTTTTTTTTTTCTTTCTTTTTATTATTATATGTAAGTGTATAATATATCCCTAAGCTTGAGTTTTGTGTGTGCATGTGTTGTGTGATCGGGTTGTTGAGTAGTTCCAAAGACTAGAACAAAGCGGAGATTGCGACGACGATTGATGCTGGTGAAAAAAGCAATCGAAACGAAGGCCATCACCGTTTCTTTTTTTTTATATTCATTGAACAGGGTTTTCGGGGGGACTCCGCATCGATGGAGTCAAGGGCATATGGGGGCCATTGGGGGGGCGTTGCATAGTCATTTTTAATCGATGATGGCTTGCGTTTATGAAATGAAGCAGTTTTTTTTTTGCTAAATTTATGCTTCTTCTTCTTCTTCCTCTTCGCCTTCCTCGTCTTCATCTACTCCAACGCACTTTGGACATACTGGTTTTCCCTCCATAGCGTAGAATGATTTTCCAGAAACTGCCTTCTTGCAATCCTAGAATGTCAATTATACTTAACACCGTAACGCAGTTCAAGAATCAAACGAAGATCGTCCATATTTGTTTTTCACCTGAAACCTTACTTTGAAACAACAAAAACAGCGTATATCATTCGTTATTTTACTCGAAAACCTACCCTGCAGACAAAGCAGTCCGGATGCCACTGGCTGTTCAAAGCGGAGATGTAATTTTCCATAATGGCACGGTTGCAGCCTCCGCATTTAGGCGCAAACATGTCGAAGTAATCCTCTCGGCAGTAAGGCTTTCCGTCACGTTCGTGGAAACCATCTTCGCCAAACTGTTTGCCACATTGGGCGCAGAAAAAGTGCTCCGTGTGCCAAGTTTTCTCCAAAGCAGTTACGCATTTCTAAATAAAGATAAAGAGATGAGAATTATTATCTCTCCCTCGATTTCGATATGATCCAAACTCCGTTTCTTTTCCTCGGGAAGAAATTCTTACGTCGAGAATCGGACCGTTGCAATAGGCGCAACGCGGGGAGAACAAGTTGTGGTAATCAGGCTCGCAGTACGGGTGGCTATCCCTCTCGAAAAAGTTACGAGTTCCCAATTCCTGGTTGCAATGGGTGCAAGTGAAGTGCTCCGGATGCCACGTCTTTCCGAGGGCGGTGATCACCTGTGAAATTGTTGTTATTTAGAAACCGTTGGTCAAATCCTGATGTTGGTTTTTTCTTGTTATTTGTTCCACCTGTCCAACGATCGGTTTTTCGCAAGCGTTGCAGCATCCTTTCTGGGTAGTGTTTACTCCTTGACGACTCATGTCTGCTTGGAGGTTTCCTAGCATAGAATCCAACTGATTTTGTTTTATCTGAGTCGCGGCTTGGGCGTTGTGGCTCTCCCCTTGCTGCGGTTGATAATGATGCGTAGTGTGTGTTTCCGATATATGAATTCTTGTCAGCGGTCCCTCAGGTGGCTGCGGACTCGGCGAGCTCTTGGTAGCTTTATTTGGTTTGGCGTACGGAGAGTCGGTCACCGTCTGATGTTGGTGAGTGCTACCATTAATCTGTAAGAATAGGAATATTGTAAACGATCTATTTCTGACGAAAGAAACGAAATAAAACATAATTATGAGAATCTAGAGCACAGCGTGTCTGGAAGATGGTCTGTTATGTGGGTGGTGTTGGCTTATTAATAGATCCCGAGTTGAGTTTAATGAGGGCAAATTTGTTACACCGCGAGTTTCTTATTTTCAACAAACTAACGTCAAGCAGGTCAAGCTTTGCTAGGATGATGGTTCGGTAGTCGGAGTACGTGTAAGTGTGCGGAACGAAGAAAGATGTTGAAAGAGTAATGTTAAGGGAAAAAATATTTAGCAGAGACCCGCGTGAGATGTGGACCGTTGCGAACGAGCTTGCAGACTGGCAGAAACCTTTGAGTAGACCGGTGTTTGACTACGTCCCTCCCCCCTCTGCCTCGAGCCTTCCCCCACACAAGATTTGCCGAAAGGACGATGAGGAACGAAAGATGGGTGAACCGGAGGGAAGGAGAGGAGAGTAGACAGTGGGCTTCTGGGCTAGGTGGATGGCGGAATGAAAGCTATTTCGGTAACCTGGGGAGCCAAGAATGGGCAGAGGCATATCCAACACACAGCATGCTGATCATGGGGGACCAACAACGAACAGACTTCACTGTCACTGTCGTGATCCACTGGCGGACCACAAAACCAGTGACGATATTTTTACCAATTATGTGCCAAGTTCAACCGCACGAAAAACTCCGTCATACTTGCCTTAAACTCGGACAGCGAGGCCATGAGGTCGTCCAATTCTTTTGTCGCGTTGCTCGCAGCATGTCCATTAGTGAAGCTCTGATTGAGCTCCGTTCTGGTGGTCAAGGAGTCTCTCTGAGTCGGAGAATATCCTTCGTACACAGGCGACACCTCGGTTGAGGTTTCTTGAATGGTAACCGTGACCTTACCGTCGTGCGGATACTCGCTGTGGTAAATTAATTGATATTCATATTTGAGCTTGAGCCAAGCCTTAACTAGTTTCGGAATCATTAGCGGCGTGTTAATCTAATAAGCGACGCTATTCAACATAGTTTCAAGAGCCATACCCAGCCGGAACTGCGGTGCTAAGCTCTTCGAGCAGAGAATCGACGGTTGGTCGTGTCGTCGAAAGGCTGCTTGGCGAGCGTAACATAGGGCTGTTAGCACCTCCGTTCAATCTCCCTGTGGATCCTATGCTGTCTGAAATTGATCAACAGGTGACAATCTCTGCGCAGGAATTGAGATTATGGAGTCGAAAAACTCTCCAGAGTTGGGTTCGGATAAAAAAATTTGAGTTTATGAAATTGTAACGCCAGATGTGTAAACATCATTGGGTAACGAGCGTAGACATGATGCTATGAACGCTATGAATGTATTTGAGTCGAGGATATGCATTTCCTCAGAGCAGAGATACTAAATACTAAAATCTTGGAATCTGTGAATCTTCAAATTTGGCATAGGTCGATGCCAACCTTTGAACAAGCAGTCTATAAGCCAAGGTCATCACGGGATGACGTTGATGCTGTTTTAGAATAAATTTTACGCCGACAATAATGGCCCCAAAAATAGAATCGGTATGGTTGACCAGGGTCCAGTTGATTACAATTTATTTAACACACCTGCCACTAATTGGCACGTCGTCGATGGCGTATGGTCTACATCAACACATCAAACGACATCAATAGGTGCCAATGCGGAAAGCCAAAGTCTGCGGAATGCAGTTGAACAACAAGTCACTTCGTTTTGTCAAAGAAAATTACTCTTCACGCCACTCTTCCCTGAGTCTACATTGCGAAAGGCTCTTTTCATTCATGGCTTTGGCTCCGAACGTCGAAAAACTCAAGACCCGGACTGCAATCTTGCGGCCCAAGGCCGTGTCACATGGCATCGTTACTTATTAGGCTTGCTCGAGAGCTTGAGTACCACATAGCCTTTGGTACCGTACTAGTCTGAAGAGCACTTACCTCTTTCTTGAACATGGCTGTTATAGTGCGCGTTGCTGAGATCCTGGAGCAGCGTATCCAACTCGGACAGATTGTTGTTCAGCGATGGCATTTTTCCTCCCTGTTGATTCTGCGAGTAAGAAATTCCACTCTTCGCCTTCGACTCTTCGATAGCTTCGCGGTTTTGATAAGTTGGCTGAAAATAGATAAGGGAAAAATAAGGAACTACAATATTTATCCCAACGTAGAAACTAATAGAGTTTAGTTTCTTGTTTGATCTAGCTTCTTTCGGAAAGGATCTTGACTTGACAAATGCATCTAGTAGATGAAGGATAAGATAAGAAAATGCTATCAACTACTGTTTATGTATCTTTGGGTGAACGAAAATCATACATAACGTAGCTTAACTGTTTTCCACGAAGACTTGAAAGTGTGGCCTCGCACTTCTCCCTATCGAAGCCGCGGGGATGAATTATTATACACAGCTATTTTTTTTTGTTCATGATAGACAGAAAAAAAAGACTGAAAAAAAATCGCAAAATAAACTTAGCAAGATACAAATTGGCCTCTTCGGTAAAATTACAAGGTTGAACCGACTAAGTAGTCGAATTTTTTTCAAAATCGCGTCACTCGTATGAACGGAGTGACTTTTTCACTCCATGCAATTGGAGTATTCGAATCACTCTGAAAAGGATTGTAATTTGACTCGATTGGAGTTGTGCCGTTCTCAATTGATTTCTTTTAGAGAAGAGAAGTGATTTTTTTGTACCCCTCGATGGAATTTTGCTTTCACAATAAACCATGCGAAAGAGCCATTTTTTTAAAAGTGCGAGTTTCAGAGTATTCAGTTTTTATTTATATCTATTCTGAGTCACATGTTGGTTTGATTGGTTCCATTAGATAAAATCCCACACCCTGGACACCCCACGTGTCTTTTAACTGTCAGATTTATAAAAAATTTTGTTTTTTTTGCATTATTTTTGTTGTGATTTTTTTCTATTCGGTAATAAAATGGTAATAACACTACATCCGGTCGATGGTAAACTGGACTGCTGAGTTCTAGATCCAAAAATATCCAACATGAGCAGCAGAAACATGTCAGCAAATGTCTGCTATGAGTGAGATTTCAAAAAGCTTCAATAGAAATACCCTAGTTTTCGATCAAAGGTCGCAGCTTTCTTTATAATTAAACAACCCCAGAGATGATGAGGCGACGTTCTAAATTTGAGAATATAAATAAAAAGGGGAAGAAAAAAATACAGAATTGCTCATCTCGTGCCAAATGTTACGAGTCTGACGAAACTTTCCAGCAGGTTGATAAAAAGAGAACGAAGTAAGAAGGACAAAAAGTCGTGGGCTATGTATAAAAATCTTTGCGAAACGGAAGGAAGGTTTTTAAAAAAGTCATTTCACGAATCGTTTACTCTGGTCGGATAGATACGAGGTTTCTTCCATTTTTCGAATTATAATTATACTTTATAAACTTAAATGAAAAAAAAAAACTGCACAGGTTTCACACCAACTGAAGATTGATAATGATTTCCGGTTTCCGGTGTTCCGGTTACGGCGAGTGGTGATAAAAATAACGGAAATAGATCGTTGTATTTATTTACTTCTTCTAATGTTTAAAAGTGAATCGTATCAAATGTTATAACAACTTATTTATAATAAAGTGTTAGGAGAGGAAGTATATAAGTTTCAAGATTTTGAAAAACTGCCAATTCGAATGAATTAACAAACCTATTACAAGTCTCAATTACTCGGATAACCAGTCAGCTTTTACATAGATGTGAATAAAATACAAGAAAAATTATTTCCCGACTTGTAATTTATTCGCCTATGTGTTTTATCCGGTTATTTTTTTGACTAGCACCGAAGAGTAAAATTCTATGCTATTGAAATCTGCACCACATGTGCCTTACCGATTTTTATTTCTCTCTACAGCCAGAAAACGGATTCAAATTCGAATCAATTTGTGGCGAATGAACATTCAATTTCATCGAAACGCAATAAATAGTAGATATAACGCAAAACAAACTAACAAATGGAAATCAGTGTCGCAATAATCTCAAATTTATTTGGATTCTATTTTTAGTTTATTATGTTTCACAGGATCAATCATTTTCGAAATTAGAATCAAAGCTTCCTCAGCCACTTCTTTCAAAAATGATATTTTTGCCTACATTCGAATCAATTTTTTTTTTCAACCGCTTTAACTGAAATCAATAACTATTTTTCTAATACCAAGAAAAATGTATTGACTGTAATTTATCTGTATCATCATTCGTCAATTCCACAGGATCGTTTCCTATTTTATAATAACCGAAATAAAATGTAACAAAATTTGTACCGACATCATCGATTTATGGAACTGAAAATCGAATTGATTGATAATACTTTGGAATTAAAAAATTAGGATATTGAGATCCTAATTCAATTGCGAATGTTGTAGAATAGAAGAATCGTTTATGAAAAAATGTGATGACGAATTTTTCAAAATTGTAACCAAAAATCATGAATCACTCTGTGTGCAGTGATCAGATAGACTAAAAACCTCGATTATCGTTCATATTCAGAAGAAAAATGGATGGTGAAGAAAATGATGCGAAGTTTTTCTTTGAAGTTATAGATTTCGATAGATTTTTTTATTAATTTTGTAATCGTTGAAAGGTGTAGAATCTCTGTAAATTTTCAGTATAATCTGGGTTTTGGATACAAAAAAAAGAGAGAAAAACATTTCTTCCAAAGTAATGAAAACCTTTCGATTGATAAATTTGTCTCTTAATCTACAGATTTCGATACGTTGATAGATTTTTTTAATTGATTTTAAAATCGAGATTTTTCGATATTTGAATAGGTGTAGAATTTCTACAAATTTCGAGTATAATCTTAGTTTTTTAACTAAAAAAGAATGAAAAAAAAAACAAAAAAACATTTCATCCGAAGTAATGGAAACATTTCGATTCCTTGGCCCACATAAAACGTTGTGACATAAGAGCAAAGTATTTTTATAAATAAAATATAGTCTCGCCAAAAGATGTATAGATTAACATTTCACAGCTAACTATTACACATCAACGCGATCTTGTATGATATGTGATATCGTGTGAAAAATAACAAAATAATGACATGTATTTGATAAATGGATGGATCATATCTATTGTGAACGAAACAAGAACCTGCATACTGATAAAATTCAACGGACATGATCATTTTTAGCAAGTGTTTGAAAAGTCAACATTCTATTTGAAGCTGAATCAGAATGCGTTTGTAATCCTGCAACATTCGTTTCTCCAGATGTTTATTGGGTCGAACCGAACTCAACCGAACCGAACGAACGTGGAGGTTATTTTCTGGCTGATACAGTGGTTCGGGTTATATATTTATAGGTATAATAATAGTTAATTATATCTTGGAGCCCGCGTATCCATGCGCCACTTCCTCCTACACGTCCGCTTGAAACTTTGCACACGTTCAAAAATCAAAAACTGTTCCCTCTTCATGTTCTTCTCTTACTTCGACTCTTATATTTATATATTTTAATCTCCCCTCATTTACGATTTTTTTTTTATTCTTCTCTCATATACTTTTATTTTTATTACTCTGCTTTTGACGTCTTGCAGGCATTCACACTAAGGTTCACGAGTCGGTTTCACACTTGTTAATAATATGTTCACAAAAATTGACGAGCCAAAAAAAAAAAAAAAAAAAGTGGAGAAGAGCTTGATTCATTTTCAAGCTTGAAATTAACTTTTCAAAATTTAGTTTCTGAAGAAACCCCTTATTTTTTTCTATTCTCAAGTTGTCATAGATCGAAGGAAAGAGTGTACCGAAAAGTTTGACTCATCGATTCGATGGTGAGCATGTTGAGAAATAGACGAGTCGCAAAGAACAGGATAGAACGAACAATTGAAATCACATTTGCAACACACATTCAGTGAAATAGTTCTTTCTACTTCACCCGAATCGTATATCACGACGGTTTGGATCAAGACAACAAACAAGTGTCAGTTAATTGGTGCAAATTGTGAGCAAGAACAAGCACGAAGCAACTGTTGATTCCAGTCTGAAAACGCCCCGGCTATAAATAACAACGATTGCCTACGCTGATGGGATTTTATGTATACCTGCGTGAAGATCAAAGAGAACATAATTTTCCAGTTTTTCAAGTCAAGAAACAGATCGAGAAATTTGATACTTCATCCACTTTCTTCAAATTAAAGGGATTGAGCATGTTTTTGCCTATATCTCACTTCCGGTTGCTCCTAGGTGAAAAGTGATAGGAACTAATTCGAGAGATCGTGAAATTCCTCACAAAAAAGGTCCTAACAATTTTTTCCCTGGAATCAACCGTTTCAAAGATATACAGGCTTGAAACTCGCCTCATGACGGAGTCAAATTTATAAAGGATGTGGGAAAGGGATGAGATTTTTGGTTTCCAAGGGGTCAGGTCCTTCGATAAGAGAAAGAGTTTATTCAGCCTACAAAGAGATGAAGAACATTCATTCGTCAAATTCCTTTTTAAATTTTTTATAAATTATTTTCTCTCAAAAGTGTTTTCCTTTTTTGCGTTATTCAGTCTCCCGAGTTTCCCACGCCTATGCATAGATTAATAATGTCAGTAAAGAATAGCCAGTGAGTCAATTTTAGTACAAGCTTTATTCCAATGGCTAACCAAAGGCAAAGCAAATGCAAAAGTAGAATGAGCGATATTCGCGATGTATAGAGATAATAAAAAATGATAAACGTTGAAATAAATAATGGTTCTAATAATCGCTGTAACAATTTTCTAGCTCCACTTTGCGAAGAAAACTTATCGCTGCAACCTACAATTCAGCGATCTAAATAAATGATGCGAATCAATACCAGTCGTGGGACATCACCAGAGGTGTATACATAAAATAGTTACGGACGGTCAGGTTCTACAACCTGAGGGGTCACGACTGGAACGACAAAGTGTAAGACAAGGGAATATCAAAAGAAGGAGGAACAATCGCTTAGGTAAATTCGCAGGGGGGGTCGAAATCATCAAAGTCGTAACAGCGCCTTAAGGCAAACCGCGTTAGGCGACGAGGTCGACACCTTGCGGACGCTTAGAGAACTCCGAAAGTGTTTCATGGTCGATAAAATCTATTCCTACATACCGACGGCGAGTCTTCGTCCTTCTTTTCTCTTTAAGCAGTGACCGTCGGATCTGTTTTACCCATCGAATAATTGCAGAATAAAATATGGATTAATTTTGGAATGTGAAAAGATATTTTTTTATCGATTATTTTGAGGATTCGATCAGACTAGAACTTATGCTCGTTCGGTCGGTAAGGAAGGGAGAATTAACCGTTTATTTACCCTGTGAAATTGATATCCACCTATTTCTTGGGACGTATGGTTGTTGCTAAAAATGTCGATGACCTAGGAGAAGAAGAAGTAGGTTCTCCTAAATTAGATTTTTAAGTTTCTGTAATATTTGTGAACGAATGAGTTTAAGAACGATGAAAAAAAGTAAAGACTGAACTATTCTTTCTTTTTTTTATAATTCTTTATACAATAATGGGATTTTTTAATCACTCTAATTAGTTGAGAAATTGAAAGAAAGAAAAACGGCTTGTAAATGATTCAAACATCAGCGGAAGCGGATTTCTTGCAAGTTATCCGTTTCTCCCCATCTTTGGTGATAGGGGGAATTACCGTCGTAGAGAAGTGGAGTGAGAAAAACTCTTATCGTGACGAGAAAAAAAAAAAAAAAACTTTATTCAACAAGGATTGAAAAATTTCTCTCGAGTACAAGAATACCTTGGGAAGTTATTGCGTAGAAAAGATAAGAAAGTATGCGTATAATATAATATATGCTTAGTCAGTATATATACACATGGTAAATAATCTTGTACCGAGAATTCGCATGTTGTGTCATTTCAGAGACGCTCGCGGTTGCGTATGTGCCCGTGCAATATGACCCTCGTAATAACGATAATTATGAGTAAATGTAAATTAGTAGAGAATATCAGATAATAATCGCATCCTATCATGTTAATCTCGTCAACTTTTTTTTCGTCTCCAGAATGCACATACGAATCCTCAGCACTAAGGTTACGCGATTAACGTGAAATGAAAGTCACGTGACCTCGATATGATTTACACTTGAAATTTTCAAACGCTATTT
>JAFFZH010014807.1:16448-30767 GCA_018420115.1 Euura saliciscinereae | reverse complement strand
AAATAGCGTTTGAAAATTTCAAGTGTAAATCATATCGAGGTCACGTGGCTTTCATCTCACCTTAATCGACTGATCGAGGTTTTAGAGCGACATTTTCATCACTAAAATGAAATGAGTCACTCACCGTCTTCATTTTAATATGAGGACCGCGATAAAGTCGAGTCGTAAATTATTAAGACGTTGAGGGATACATCTTATTGTCATCCACTGTCTTCGAATTAAAGGGATTGAGCATGTTTCTGCCTCTATCTCACTTCCGGTTGCTCCTAGGTGAAAAGTGATAAGAACTAATTCGGGAGATCGTGAAATTCCCTACAAAAAAGGTCCTGACAATTTTTTTCCTGGAATCAACCGTTTCTAAGATATACAGGTTTGAAACTCGCCCCATGACGTACATCTAAATCTCATTGCACTGTATTATTATACTCGCTCATCTCCCACATAATTATTGGTTCTATGAATCGTCGTTTTAGATTGATTTGAAAAAAAATCGATTAACCGATCAAGACTGCAATGATTAGACAATAAATAACAATAAAATTCCAATAAAACAGCCGAACTTTGTCAATATTAAGCATACGAAATAGCTGTATAAAAACTACAGCAGTGACTCGTAGGTCAGCAATAGTGAATACAGATAGAACATGCTTTCCACTGGTCAGGGAAAATCGGGAAGAATCAAGAAATTTTATGGTGTTACGAAACAAGACAGGATAAAATATCCTCAGCGATTTTTCTCTCTTCCTCGCGCGAAAATCTTAATCAATGGAAATAGTAGGAAACTAGTGCAAATTATCAATTAAAAAGTGTTCTCAAAAATCATTTTCTTTCACCATTAATTCAGAGCCTTATTTATCACATACTTGAATAGCCACTAATTCGTCCGAATTTCGGTCAGGTGGAAATTGTAATTTGAAACGGAAAGGATTTTTTTTCGTATTCTTTATAGTGGCCACCTAGTAAAACGAATCATTCATACGTGATAAAAATTAAATTGTCCCAATTCGAAAAAAAACTTGAGCTTAGATATCAACAAGTTTCAAGAAAAGGGGGATATCAGAATGTTCAAGACCATGAGACTGAATATTTTTGTCTTCGCTTGTAATTTTCTTGGCTCTTGTCTCTTTCGTTTGCACGAAGGGTCCTGAAGAATAATTATACGAGAAAAGAAGTGCAAATAGTTATCCCTAAAATGTATGAAAATAAAGCTGATCGTCTGCAATTACGTTCGCGTGTTCTAACCCCACTATAGTGTACAAATATGACCATCAAGATTTCTATATCCGCAAAAATGAACTTTAGCAAGCCGTACCCTTTTAAGGTTCACTCTGAGAGCAAAGTTGCACCAGATTTTTTTTCAAATTCTGAACCTTGAGAGCTACGGGTTGCCAAAATAGTTAATTTTTGCAGATGCAGAAATCTTATGGGTCTTGAGTCAAATGGTGCGAAGCATTAAAATCGGAGAAAAAAATAACAGTTTCACGATTCTGACTATCAATTCCGAGACACCCTCGAGTCTTCATTCGCCAATATCTGAGCTTCCGTTTTCTCGAGTGCGTTAGATTCGTTTTCAGCACGTAGCAGGGTTGTATTTGTATCTGTATTCACTGTTGCTGGCCCAAAAATCATCACCGCAGAGTTTTCGAAATGTTTCATTTCCGTTTTTTCTATCTTTCAACACTGATGAGGATGTATAGCCTGTACATATCGTTGAATGAGTCCCTCATGCTATCTCATCCATTTTTCCCCCAAAATTCTGTTTCGTCCTTATTATTTCTGATCAAAGTGAAAACATAATCCGTTTGGTTTTCATACTCTTTTTTTTTAACTCACATCAATCTGGACATTTTTTTACATAACATTTCTCATCAAAGAGTAGACGACTTCTTGGCAAAATATCGATTCAGGCAATTATGCAGATCAGTGTCCCCTAATTCGGCAAGCAAAAAAAAAAAAGGAAAGAAATGGACACTTGGACTTCTACAACTCTTCTCTCGTCATGTCAGCTCTATTGATAGACGCTATAGTTTCCGGGACTGAAGGCAAAAATCGAAAAAACGGTAGTTATAAGGAAACTGAATCACTCCGTAGACCCACGTACGAGTCACGGTGACATGAACCAATTACTATAGTATAACTTAGTTCATAGAAGTGATATTTTTTGAACTTAGTCCTCGGTTCACGTAGCGTTTCCTGTGAACGGCTATCCAGTCTGCGGTGACGGTTATAACGTCACCCGTTATAGGATAAGTACCACGATTCTCGGATCGCCAACCACTGGATGAGGCAGGAGGATAAAGGGAAGAGATAAGGACTCGCATCTAAAGCTATGCGCATACTAAACGTGTCCATGCCACCTTCTTCTTATTATACATACCGAAAGGGAAGATTTTCTAAGAATAAAACGTTGTCATAATTATCGGAAGATAATTGAGTGTGCCGAGAATAGTCACGTCACGTATCCATATGTGCACGATTGCACCACCATATGCTTTCGATTGTTACATTCGTGATATTTCATATACTTTACGACATTCGTCAAGGGGACAGACGAGAAAAATCATCGCCACCACTTTTAAATAGACGTCAATTAATGGAGTTGTTCTCCTGAGTAATTTGCAAAATGTTAAAAAGAAAAAAGAAATCAGCAGATTTATCATCCCCTGAAAATTTTTATTGACGACTCTTTCCAGATTGTTTTGGAGAATGATCTAATTCTTATTCCATAGCGATTTTTGTCTTATCACGTTTTCGTGTACGATAGAATGATCTACGAGTTGAAGAAAAATGCGAAAAATTAGGCAGGCCAAATATTTTGTGATAAATCGACAGTGACTTCATACCAATCAGATTTACTTTACAGTAAAGTCGAATGATTTTCTCCAGAAAAAGGAACCTGAAGAATGTTACTTCAGTGGCTATGATGTTCTTAGTTGTTTCCCAATGAAACTTTTTTTTTTCTACGACCCTAGGCCATCTTCAACTGTCTCGCCTATGGGGCGTCTATATTGTTCATTTTCCTTGACTCTACAGGACGTGGAATCAACAGACGATAAATTTCGATTATTGACTGAACCACTAACTTCGACAAAAATCTATCCTTTTCAAGTATACTCAGTTTCACGTTCATACATTGATGACATCTCTTTCATGCTGATCGTTGCATGACAAGCTCGACGTCATTTGAGATATTTGTCGATATTATATCGTTCGTAAGAGAATTTCTCACCGATTGGGGTGGTAACGGAGATGTCCGGTTATCATATCCCCTATAAGCCCCAGGATTGGATCTAGCTCCATTGAGTGATCCGTATCCCGGTGTCGCGTTATTACCAGCATGGTTTCCTTCGGGTGATACCGTGTTCTGAAGATCGGCCAAAAGAGCGTCTGCAATCAAACAGAAAAAAAACGTTAGTATTATCATTATCATTGAATGACAATGAACGTCGCATTATAGATACAGGTATAACACGTATCGTATAACCGATAATCATAGAATCATAATCACCGAATTCATCCGATAAAATCATGTTCATGAATGAGGCAATAATTTTCTTTAATTCATATTCAAAATAACAATGATAACAATGAAAAATGAAAGTCATTTGTAAAATTAGTCAACTTATTTTGGTACTTAAAGATGTTTAATTCTGTTATTATTATTATTGTTATCTAGGACTTGGGACTACGTTCAGCAATTAATTTATGTACTATAGAAAGATTAGATGAGAAAGAAACAGTATACATATACATGTAGAATAAGGTAAATGTGAATATCAATATCAAAACCAATCAACTAGTGAGTGCAGAAGTATTTGAGAATCGTTTCTTTCGTAATTTTGAAAATTTTGTTCAAACATAAAGTTTATATTTGTTCCATAATGAGGTTATGCAAATTGTAATTGACTTTCTTTGGTCTCATGACAGACACGTGCGTGTGATACATACATATCAGATTTCTGCAACGTTGCAAATGTGTTACATAACATCGCTTCGATGAAATACCTACAGAAATTATACACAATCGAGGGTTGTTCTATATGTGTATCAAAGAATGTTCGACGGAATGTCTGTCACAACAATACGATCAAGTCTTGTTAGTAGGCTTACAATCATATACGTTCATACCAAGACAAAAATTCGATAGTCAATGGATGAAAAACCCGACCATATATAGAACATGAAACAAAAAATTCTGATACATTGAACATTCTGGGAAAGGATATTTTTCTGTAATCTTTTTTTGTTTCTCAGTGGAACAAGAAAACATCAGAAATAGTTTATTATTATTAACAATTAAACAATGAAACAAAAATTCATCCGAACATCTATAATACTTCTTCCAATTCATGTGTTCTCTAGTTTCAGAATCTATTCATTACTCAGTTGAAATTTGACTATAGTACAGAGTAATTACCGTGCATAATTACTGTCTCACAATCAGTTTTTCCCAACAATCGTAATAATCAGAGATAACCTCGTTACCAAAGTTACATAAGTGTAATATTTATAACATCCAAAGAGCACGTGGTTTTTTCTCTAGTCTGTATGTAGTACCTGCACAGATCTACTATGTGTACTGTATTTCATACAAGAGCTACGTATGTGTCTCGTGAATTCCTGACCCCGTCCTGATCCGGTGGATAAACCGTTATTCGCGAAGGACATACTCGTTGGTCGATCATGGTCATCATCATGGTTTGTTAAACAGAAAACAAACACATAACGGGGAACCACGTGAAATTTGCTGCAATGATACCCGTTCAAATGTGTTCCAAAATCACTATTAGGAACGTGACTAGTATTTTTGGCTGATTATCATCCCAATAATGATCTTCTTTCATTATCTCTCAGAATTATAGTTCGTAATTTGTAAATGGAATGAAATACTAAAGCGGTATCAAACGTCATCGGCGTCTCTCGGAAGGCTAATGTCATGTCGCGACGCCCAGAGTCGTAGATGACGTCATACACGGCGACGGGTGCCGCGTCAATTGGAGCCGATCTTTCGTAACTATATATATTTATAAAAAAAATTACACACAAGATCTGCGTGAAGGAATTCGTCCTCTGATCGCGGTTCGAATTATACACGAGCAGCATGAAGTTGAAATATGCTAAAAAAAAAAAGAAACTATTTTTGCGGATGTACTAAATCAGTCGGTTTCTCACCGAGACTCATCAGGTTGCTGGAAGCCGGTAACGAATTTTTCTGAGTATCAAAGACCTCGTAGAGGTCAGAATTGTCCGTAGATCTCCTGCCGTAGGTGCACTTACTCTCCATATTGGCAAAAGGATACGAACGCACACCCACTTTTTGCTTTCGAAATGAAAAACCAATCGAGATAGAAAATTTTGAGTAAATACAAGAGGTGCGAGTATGGGGACCGGATGGGACTCTCGCACTGGTCGTAGTACTAACCGACACTGCAACTACTCAAAGACTTGGGAGAATCGAGAGTCGAGACTGTATAGTCTTGGACGGTTCGCTTTCCTGGAGGAGGTGATGCAGGAGGTAAAGAGAAGGTCGGCTACGTAGGTGGGAGTTAAGACGAGGATACGAGTCACGTTGTGTCGTGTCGCTATCGCGGGGCCTCTCCTCCTCGTCTAATTCTAGCAAGACTGAAACCAGACTTGTATTATCGTCGATTGGTTGTCACGTGACTTATATATATTCTACTACGATTCATACCTACGATTATTAGGTACGCGTAATCGGATTCACGTCGAGAGACTAGGTCGAGTCTCGCGCCAAATACAAAATCGATTTGTGAGGGCGAAGCGCGAGACTCCGCAGCGTCTCTGGCTCTTCCCAAATCACGGTTACAGTGAGACGTAGGTTAAAATAATTTTTTTTTTCGCAGAGTTTAATAATAATGTTTAATAGGCCGACCACGACTTTTTTTGTCTAGAAACAATTTTTTTGAGATAGTGCTATTTCCAATTGTCTAGAATTCAGAGGCTCCAGTAGATTATGCAGATTTTGCTGTTGTTCTAAAATCTTTGGAATTCATTCACGCAACTAGACCCACACAGTGGGAAATCTTCATCAATTTTAACGTCTCTTTCCTGTCCCAGAAAGTCCATAGAATTATTTCTGTGAATAAGACAGATTCCTGTTCAGTATTCCTACTTTCAACGTAACAGGGAAATTAATGTCAATTACAAAAAAATTACATATTGAATTTTAGACAATTTACATGATATATAATTGTTCGAGACTAGGATCGATTTCTATCACTTTCAAAAGAAGTCCATTTTATTCTAACATTTGTAAATTTGTTATCACAATTCAACATGTTACAGGCAATTTACAAGCCTGTACCTTGGACGGTGGCATGTTGTTTTTGACAGGAAAAACAATATCAAATCAAGAAAAAGTCCACAGGAACACAGATTACTTCCCAACTGTTCAACGTTCTTTTTTTCCTCTTTTAATTAGCAAAATGTTTTGAGTGGGTCACGCAGATATCCCTTATCGGCTCACACCCTCCAATTCCAATGGAAAAACATGATCATTAGCTTCGATATGAACTCTAATCTGACCCAGTCCCAATCACATAGTTGAAAATTTCTAATGGTTTTAACAATTTCATCATCTTTGACGTGTCCCAGAAAGTCCGCAGGAATATTCCTGTAACTTTGAGAGATTCTTATACTAGAACTTATACTGGATGAGTGTCAGGGTGAGAATCTGTTTACTTATCCTGTTTATGTCAATGACACAAAAATTACATGTTGAATTTCAGATAATTTACGTTTTTTAACTGCCAAACACGACAATTTCGAGTATTTTGAAACGAAATCTCTGTTATTGTAACATTTGCATAATGTTATTACAATTGAAAAGATTTAATGAGCTGTTAAATTTGACATGTTACAGGCGATTTACAATTTACGAGGCTTGGGCAGTAACGTGTAATTCTGTTAAAACTACATTTCGACCTTGTTATTTCTGACATGAAAAGCAAAAAGTAACAGGGGAAAAAAGTGCACAGGAATACAGATTGTTTTTAACTAGGTATGCAGATAGAAAGTCAAAGACACGCAAACACAGAAATTACAATTTTTTTAACAAACAATTACTTTTCATCAATTTTTCTGTCTTGAAGGTATACATGGTAAGGTATATAGGTTGTTTTACTAGTGGATTCACATAGTGGCATGATAATCTCGTCATGATCGAAAATGTCATGTTCATGTTCTCAATTCGGTTGTATTTTTTTTTATGTTCGTTACCTCATAACTCCGTCATTTATCAACCGATTTGGAAAATTCTTTTTTTATTCGAAAGGGTATACTTTCAGATTGGTCCCATACAAATTTCATCGAAATCGGCTAAGTAGTTTGCTTTTGAAGTCGGTTTTTCTGTCACTCGTCTTACATCAGACTGTCACTGATTGACCCAGGTGTTCGTATTTGTTCCACGTTCTCTCCACTGGCAAAACGAATTGATTAAATTTAACAGCATAATTATACACTTCCATATCTAATCAATTCCCGATGGAAAAGACCTTGACGTACCCAGAACGCGGCGTGGCTTTAATTGACACAGATATAGACACATCTGTATCTTGTTCTCTCTGGGCAACGATTGGTATACCAATTTCACAGTACATTACCTGCGCAACTTTAACGTCAAACCTAAACTTGGATTCAATTCCATCGTGTAGCTTAATTTTAGTTAATGATCAGCCTCAAACCAAGCTTTGGGCCGTAAGCCCAGAGCTCTGTGTTTATCTCTTTTCCAACCGATCTATTTTACGCCTGATGAATCACGGATAGTTGAGCTATACGATATCGATTATCACAGTTTCGGAACACAAACAATGTTACGCAATTAGAAAAAAATATATTTAACAAACAATTCCATCCCCCGATTTAATTATTGGTAATTGATTGAATTAACTAACTAATTTGTCTTGTTCTTTTGGAAAATTTGATATAAAATTAAACCAAGTTGTACTATATGGTTGGAATGGTTAGTTGATAATTGAATAAAAATACGTCATCCACATATGATTAGCGTTCCAATTACTTACTAATATATCTTTCCCAACGTTTGTGTCGTTCCAAAGTTGCCAGTCGCGCTGGTGTTATCGGAGACATTGGTCTTACACCGATGGTCGTCATTTTATAATCAAATTAATATACACACACGTAGAATATAATATATTTTAATCACTGGGATTGTTACTGTTTTACACAAGATTTTTTTTCTTTTCTTTATCTCTTGTTATCCGTCTTCGCTCAGTTTTTTTCCGGCCACTATCAGCTTCAGTGCCAAAAAATAAAAATGAAAGAAAATCAGTAATATTCGACCTGATGATTTTTTATATCCTAAATCTTAGAAAAAATGTATTCGTAATATAAGTTGAAGAAAAAAAAATTACAGAAGAAAAGAGAAATTTTTATTGATGCTGTGAAGTTGGATGATACAAAAAATTAGAATATCTACTCCGATTTTCTTTCAAAGAGGATTGATTACTTTGAACCCCACTGAGTGCAAATGAGCGTTACTACGAATTCGTGTGTGTTGAAGGGTTGAGCAACAAAAAAAATGGTGTATTGTGATGTTCCAGAAATAAACCGGGGAATTAGAAACTCGATAATGGGTAAGGCGTGTCAGTGATTGATCAATCGAGATAAGTTTAATCCGTTAGAGATTACGTAACTAACGTGCTCGCACAAATTCAAACAAAAAAATGTCGATCTATACAAGAATCTCGAATTATCAATTACTCTTATTCTAGTTTCGTTGTGACTGTAAATGTGAACAAAAAAAATAAAAAATTACAATTATAATGAGGTGAATATTGTGAATGAATGAAAAATGATGTAACTTTATTACAGCACTTTGACTATATGATGAGGATTAGGCTAGCACCGCGGAAATGATATTGCGCGTTAGTGTTGGCGCGACAAACCGAGAACTGGGGCTTCGGTCTAGCCCTGCACCTACGAACCGCGACTATTAAGCTATAGGTACGTGTATTTGGAACGAGGAGAGTTTCTTCTCGTGTGGTTCAAGATTTTTACCTACGTATATATATATTATAGTCGCTTGGTAGGTGTGGTAAATTCTGCCAAAAATAAACGCGACCAACCAACACTGCAGTCAGTTTTACCTACCACAGACCCTACAACAGAGTTTCCCAACAAAATGCACAATTTACATTGTTTTTTTTTTTTTTTTTTGCAATTAGGCAATTTTTGCAATTATGCGGTTGATTCGATACATCCGCGTTAAGGAAATTTTTCGCAATTTTCTATTCAAAATCTTATACAGCTATCAAAATGGAGAGGAAAAAAATGGAAAAATTCCAGACGCTTTCAAATCCCTGACAATTCCCGGTTTTCCAGATTTCCCTGACAGCTAGACACCCTGCTGAGTTATGCGATAATTTCGTGATTAAAATTCATGAGAAACAATTGTTTCATCCGATTGTTTATAGTTAATTTTCACCTGAATCAATTTTTTGTTTTTAATACAGCGTTTGAATTTCGCGGTCACATGTGACGTCACACAGTACCTTTTACGCACAGTTTTACCGTCCGATGGCACCTGATCGGAAAACCAAGAAGACTAGAGACAGGATTTTTTATTTCATACAGTATTTCGAACTAAGATAGAAAAATTTGAAACCGATTATTATTATTATCAGAAGGGCTTCAAGATTTAAACCAACTTGGATACATTAAAAAAAATTCTTTATCTCACGTTATCGGTTAGTTATATTAACCTGATTCTATATAATGATTATTTCATTCAAATTCTCTTTAACTGCGTTTAGGTCGATAGCCTTCGGAATGGCCCATCTTTAATCGCATATAATTGGAAAATTCTGTTTTCTCTCTTTTCAATTCCTATATAATTTGATGATTTTTATTGATATTCAGGAATTTTTGTTGAAACTGGTGAAATCGATGCATATTGCATTACAGATGATTGAGGCAAAAAAAAATTGTTATCAATCGTCCGAAAAAGTTGAAACTAGGAAATTGACTTTTCCGACTGTTGAAATGGACATAAAACTATTTAAATAAATCGAAAGACAGGGTATACAAGAGTTTCACCCCTTTTGAGTTGACTCTTTCAATTGTAACAATAATAAGAAGAAAAAGTACCAGCGTTGAATTATCGCAGTGTGAGAGAGCCTTAAGGATGTATAGGCCATACAATCTCAACCAAAAGTGAGTCTCGTCGTCAATATTGAGTACTTCAAGATGAGATAAAAATCGGAAAAAAATCAACCACGATCAAGATGATAAGAGTATTCATTTTCAATAATAATAATGCCCAAAAGTTATCAACAAATTGTTTAAACAAATCATTGTTTAACAAATTTCCTGGTGATGTTATTTTTTTTCATGTCAAATGAATTCGTTAATCTTTCCGAATACACATGAATTTTTTCCGAATTTTGTCACTTTTTTGAAAATTCCGTTTTCGATTTTGAAAAATGGAGAAAAAAATCTGAATTTTGGATATGTTATTGTGGAAACGATGTAGATTACAATTCCGAAGTTTCCGGAGTGTGGAACGGATAGTTTTGTAGATACAGCCTTCAGAAATTTCCGAAAACGGAAATTTAAAAAAAGTGACAAAATTCTGAAAAAATTCATGTGTATTCGGAAAGATTAACGAATTCATTTGACATGAAAGAAAAAAATAACGTCACCAGGAAATTTGTTAAACAATGATTTTTTAAAACAATTTGTTGATAACTTTTGGGCATTATTATTATTGAAAATGAATACTTTTATCATCTTGATTGTGGTTGATTTTTTTCCGATTTTTATCTCATCTCGAAGTACTCAATATTGACGACGAGACTCACTTTTGGTTGAGATTGTATGGCCTGTACATCCTTAATGTAAACGCTTTTGGCAATGATCGTCGTATATAACCCAGAAGAGACTGCACACAGTCATCTGACGGTCACCCTCTTCTCTTTTCTCTGACTAGTGACTCGTGACGTAGCTACACACCTAGTTTGAGTTTCTATGTTTATTTACACCCGCGCGAGTCTAATGGTGGATAGTGACCTATATAACATCATCGCATATCTATGTGTACACATCTAGGTAGTCACGTGTGTCTACGGACCGGCGGTAGCTAATTAGAGATTTGGCGCCAGAGGTAAGACAGTACCTGAAAAAAATCTAGTACCGCCTACAATGACTTGCCGCACGCAACGTACTCTCTAAATTTCTTGGAGTGAAATTTTCACTCTTAGCGTGGAGTGAAAAGCGGGTCACTCTTTTTGGAGTGAATTTCCACTCTTATGGAGTGACATACTTCACTCCAGTTGAAAGAGTGAACATTTTCACTCTAATTTTGCGAGTGGTATCTCTCACTCCAGTACATAGAGTGAATATTTCCACTCTAATTTCGAGTGACTGTTATCTGACTCAGAGTTTCACTCCAAGATAGAGTGAATCTTCGAGCGTCACCGGGGATCGATTATCGATCCGACCTCCGGCACACCGAGTTCCAGTACCCGTGATCGCCACGCGGCGGCGTTGCTTCTCACAGCCAGGTAATCGCGGTAAGAAGCATATCTTCCAGCGCCGCGCGGTGGTCAGGTCACTCGTTCCTGGACTACGGCTGGACCAATACCTCTCAGAGATTCAGGTGTTAACCAGACTCTGAACGAAAGAGGAAGTTGGAAATAATTTAAAAATAATTGCAGCTTTCCGGATTCAACTTATATTTTGATTAATATTGGTGAACACCTGCTTCTCCTACTTTACTCCAGCAACTTCTTCACATAATTCTTTTTGGGATTCTCCTCACAGTCAAATGCCAATCCGTCATGATTGATATAATATTTACCATATTGTTCGAATTAGGAGATCAACAAAATCTAATTGGTTCCCCTGCATTATGAAAATTTCACCCCAAAGCTAGAGTGAACCTTTCACTTCAATACTCCGAGTGAATAGTCACTCCACTAACAACTGAAAATTTTACTCGATGGGAGTGAAATTCATCACTCCACTGCCTAGAGTGAACCGTCTCACTCCTAAAAAGAGTGAACTTGTCACTCCTAAAGAGTGAACTTTTCACTCTTAAAGAGTGAATATTCACTCCAATGGATGGAGTGAATATTCACTTTTTCGAAGAGTGAAAAGTCACTCTGGTCCGACTGGCACGATTTTCACTCTCTCTAAGAGTGAACATTCACTCCTAAAGAGTGAAATTTCACTCCAAGAAATTTAGAGAGTACCTAGTAGGTAAATTTGTCACGATGCTCATCAACGTTTGTGAGAATTCATCGTCACATCGTTTATCATAGAAACATTGACAAAAAAAGAAAAATTGTATGAAAAAAAATAAGAATTATAGTGAAGAACATGAAATCTCACTTTGAAACAAAATCGAAAAGGATTGAATGAGAAGAAAAAGAAGACATTTAGAGAAAATATATATATGACTATAAAAATTGAGTTTGGAAAATTTGAACAAAAATAGAGGACATTCATTGATATTGAAATGCATGAAATTTAAAAAAAAAAAAAAAAAAAAAAAAAAAATCGAGATAAGACAGTGAATCATAGAACAGCTTCTATAATACTAACATAGACTGTAGAGTACAAATAAAAAAATTTGAAAAAAAAAACGAAACAGTGGTCGGCTACTCATCACTTTGGCAGTACTACGGAATATAAAACGAAAAAAAAAATATGTCAAACAAATCACAAACCGATATCGGTGCCAAGTCATTGTCTAAATTTACATGAAATAGTATTTCATATAATCGTACATGTATAGGAGATTTTGGCATCGATGATAAGATATTTCGCTTTGTAACATTGCGGATTTTGGCGCCACTGTATATATATATATATTTTTTTTCTTATACATTTTACACAATGAGAATAAGAAATTCAGCTTTTTAAAAATCTATTTCCTTTTTTCAATCCTGTGTAGCGTTGAGGAACGAGAAAGATGTGAAATCAAAAATCATCGCGATAATGTACGCATCGATGTAGGTTTATAGACAACTGTGTGCCTAGTATATTTGGCGTAGGTAGTCCGGTTCAGGCGTAACGAACCTCTTATGGGCTCCGGCCTCGCTTCTCTCACGAGCCACACACGATCATAGAAGAAAAAACACGTGAATCGAAACCAAACGCCGCCCGCCTCACACAGAAACGTATCAACGTCGCTGATTCCTCTATTAGGCACTCTCTCCACGTATGTGTGAGATATTCATTTCCGGAATCATATTATTCTCAGTTTTTGCCATCGGAACAGAACAGCAACGGAATTATACGAAATTCGCATTGTGAAAGGGTGGATATTTAAATATGGTTGAAAATCGAACTACGGAAAAAATTTATCGGTATACATTGGCTCTATCTGACCACGTGATTGAGTAGCAGCGAAATAAGGATGCGAAAAAAACAATTCAAAATGAAGAAACCAAACCAAACCATATGTGCAACTTCAAATTACTCAGATTTGGAATTTACGAGAGCAGAGAAGGTTTTCCTATTCAAAAACGGATCAGCTCCTACGTGGATCAAAATACAAAACAGCCAATATCATAATGAGTCGACAAGGATCACAAAAAATGAACTTATTTGTTATTCCGATGGTACGAATCTCATTGGTTTAGTAGGATCGAATTTTGAAATCGATCACTTGTCACAGACAAATTCATTTTTACGGCACAGGCATTAGAGTCACTTTTTGACGCCTGTTTTCGTTCCGGCAAGTGGCGCTTCATACCGGTAAGTTCAAAGTTACGGTAGAAAGTCTTTATTCCGCAACTTTGATGAGCAGTTCGAAGTGCGCATGCCAAAGTTGCGGAATAAAGTCTTTATACCGCAGGTTACCCCCTCTCTACTACCTTTTACAGCAGCTCCTATACGCAGTTCGTGCGGAACTCAACTGGCGTCAAAGTGACTATTAATGCCTTTTCCGTAAAAAATATTGTATGGGGCGCGCGCAGAAAGTAACTGTTCGGCAAGGTTATGTTTTTCGTACGAGCCGTTGGTTTTACCTGGCGAGCCGAACTTTCTGCGCATGCCACATAAATATCTATTTTGTACCGTCGTCGTGATGGAAGGAAAAATTAATTTCTTCTGATTTCCATCACCTACTCCTAAACCGATAACTTCTGTCCAATTATTTTTGGAATAATCATTTTCCATATACCATCCAAAAATTGGAATAAAATAAAATATAAAATTGTCTGATATATCCCCAATATTTGAATAATCGAATTAATAGTTCTTCTACGTATATCATTTATATTCACAGTTTCACGATTTTGCTCATATGTGTTTTGAGTGTACTCTCTAAAT
>JAFFZH010014807.1:0-16048 GCA_018420115.1 Euura saliciscinereae | reverse complement strand
AAGGTGAGTGCTGCTATCACACGAGTTAGATATCGGCCTTCCGCACGTGCCACACACGATATTTTTTGTAATTCCTGCGATGGAAAGTTTGATTTTCGAAGCGTGTATATAACGCGCGTAAGTGCCACTTCTCCGAGCAGTGCAGAAAATTTTACTTTCCGCACTAGGGCTTTAGCCCTAGTGCCGAAAGTAAAGTTTTCTGCACGGCTCGGAAAAGTGGCACTTTACGCACGCTATACATGCTTCGAAAATCACGCTTTCCAAGCAGGTGTTGCAAAAAGAACTTTCTGTGGTATCTATAAATTTGGCCTATAGGCCAAAACAAATCTAAGCCGACGAAAAGTCAGGTAATTTGATATTCCGTCGACGGTAGACACCCTGGTCAATAAAAACTCTCTTTTATCAACAGTTCGGGCCATGAAGAGGGATTCGAGATTGCCATGATGTTTTAGTCATGTGAATATAATTGTATATCTCGTATTTGTGAACATTCGTATTGTTAATCTTGCTTACGAGAAAAAGATTCATTATAGTTCTGAATAGGGCCGCCTTCATGGGCCGAAACGTTGATAAAAGAGAGTTTTTATCAACCTACGACACCTAGTATACTATAATATTTCAGTTTGGTTTCCTGTCAAGATTAGTTGATGCCATATTCAACCCATATAAATGGTAACTAGAACCAGGAATTCTTTTGAATGGTAGGATAAAAATACAAGATACAATACACTGCATGTAAAATTTAGCATTGTTGTCCACCGAAGGACAACTCGTGCACAACGATATCTTGCGGAAAAGAAAAGTGTGGCCTTTTTCGAATCTATATATTTATCTCTGGACTTGATTCAGCTAAGAATGCTAATGATCCAGATTATAATGATTCAATTACACTATTTTTTATATATGCACGGGAGCTTAC
The DNA here is from genome assembly GCA_018420115.1 of Euura saliciscinereae. NCBI lineage: Eukaryota > Metazoa > Arthropoda > Insecta > Hymenoptera > Tenthredinidae > Euura > Euura saliciscinereae. Next base: position 15,129 of record JAFFZH010014807.1, on the reverse strand, counting down.
TTCATGTTGCAAAAAAATATTTGGAAAGATTGATTGAAGCACATTTGCGGACAAAAAATCTAATAATTAAAAGTGAATAAGATATTAAAATATTGATCGTAGTATTATTGTTGATCACACTAGTTGAGTTATATTTGCGTTGAAATAAGTGTCTGATGAACCTGCGAGCTCAATTCAATCCCGAAATATTATTATTAAAAACAATATTATACACATTTTTGCAATTCTACAAGAAATGTCTCAATCAATTCCCGGGGATCCACGCAAAGTATCCGAAAATTTTCAACAAAATCAGAAGCTGCGTTTCATTTTCGCGAAATGATCCTGAAGCAGCTTTTTTCTAGTGACTTGATGCTTCTACGAGAATTGCGGGTGCTTCTCTTCATGAAATTGTCATGAAATGACCGAATTCAAATATGATCGAAATGAAAATTTGTATCAACACAAATAATAAAACGAAGGAGGTACACGGCTATGAGCCCACTCATGCGTTATGTACCAAAGTGGGACGATCATTCAACGCAAGATCTTTGTAGCGCAGATGTTATTGAAGTCAATTGCAAAGGTGATGTGAGGAGTGTTTGATAAAATTGAGAATCATGGCCTATTGGAAGAGATTTGAAAGATTGAGCAGAGGGAGGCCTGCGCATCTTGGTATAAAACGTATCACACGAGACTACCTATATTTAGACTTACCAGTCATGTCTTCGGTATGTAGCCTATACGATGAAATAAAAAACGAAACCGAAGAGTCACAATCGAACTTTTTTTTCATCCACCGCGATTTAGCACTTCCTTCGCGAACTGGAAATGCAAACGTCCCCGATAATGTTTTCCTTATCTTCTCATTTATCTTTCTCCTGACCGAAGAGAAGTTTAAAAATATCGCAATATTTTATTACAAGGTGAAATACTTATCGGAATAAAAATATAAAATCGCCGTTAAACTCGAAACTTGTAACTGAACGGAGAGAGTGACAGTAATGACTTAATCACTGGAGAATCAGCTTGTACCGGATGCATACGATTATAGAGCAACGTCCGCTTTTGCGGTTTTTTCCTAAGAGGCACGCCTTGATTTGCGAATAATAACCAGCGCGTATTTATATCGTTTGATAAGTGAGTGTGAAGTTAAGAAGAACGGGAAAGTTGAAAAAAATGTGTACTTTCATTTTAGTCCATTTTTTTGGTGGGATTTCAAACACACGTGATGAAATGAAAAGAGGGGGGAGACACCGAATCAGAATTCGTTTGAGAAGCAGTTTATTATATGAAAGCAGTGAGAGAACTAAGAGCACTTCTTGAATCCAGACGCTTACCCGCAACGCAGAAAAAGCTTACGGAGTGTTCTCGAGGTTTAATATTATAGTGACGTAATCGACTCCTGATCCTAAACTGAGCTCACGACATAATCCCTGCCTGGGGAGCCCGGAGAAAACTCATCCTGCGTTGGTTTCATAATTTTTCCATTTTTTTGTCCGTCAAGTGACACCGAAATGAGCTCCGATACTACGAAATGAGATTCACAGGCATCACATAATCGATAAGGTAATATTTTCAATTTTGGATTTTGAATTTCGCGCCTAACCTCAGCACCGCGCATCGGCGATCATCGGTACTCCGTGGGTGACCGCGATACGAGGTTAATGAGTTTCGGTTACCGGCTGAGTTTCTGTATTACCGTCCATGCGGATCTGTGTATCATGAGCGGGTAAGGAAGAAAACTTTCAGAGATCCTGTAGAGCAGAGTTCTGCTATCGTTGATACATTGCGTATTGAGAACAACCCTGTAACATCTGAATACATTTTTTTCTCTCAATTTTCATTCAAATAAAAGTAAATGGCATTACATATGTTTCTATTTAGAAGAAAATACTTTATTTTCGAGTAAATAAATTTTGATTTTGGAGATACAATCATATATCAGTGGAATGTAATGATGAAGTCAAAGGTTTCTTCATCAAATGATGTTTATTGCCGAATAAACTGATAACAAATTATTTTCATCTACTGTGCAATATATTATGTACTACACAGAATTGTTTTCGTTTTCGTTCTACATATTTTTTCAAGCATGATAAAATATGTGATTAATTTGCAGTACTAATTAGCACACATAAGATTAACGATTTGCAGGTCACACACTCGACCTACGCGCGAACTACTAAGAGACATTAGGCAGCTGAAGAAGCATCGATGTGTTATTCTTATCAAATACAAAAATTATTCGCATTATTAATTCGTTTATTATTTCCAATATTCGATCATATTAATAATCATAATCGATCATTCTGAAGAATCGCGAAAAAAAAATTGTAAAAGAAAACTGCCTCATATTTTTGGCAGCTGCATATATGTGCAACTTAATTGATTCGTAGACAAGGGTAAATGAATCATTTCATGCGTTTAGACGGTAGAAGTTTAGTGTCAAGGTAATTCAAACGACTAAACGAGCACATGGCGAAGGTGTTTTTTTTTTTTTTTTTGCTACCAAAGAAGAACACACCGCGATTATAACAGTGTACCACGATCACTTGTTCGGAGAACGAATTCCCTTGGTCGTGACTCTCGTGATATGAGTCACCCGCATCTTCGCACAATCCTTTCAATCTCTGCCTCCTGAACTCATGTTCACTAATTTCGCAACTAACTATATGTATTATAGTTCTCCTTATACAAGATCAGAATTCTTTTAAAAGTCTATCCTTATAAGGTGGTCGAGTTATACGCGCGGTATGGAACGGATAATTAACCTTCATGTCGGTATGGGTGTGATACATATCATTGCGCAAACCCTCAGACAAAATCTTATACGCAATGATCGTTTGTGCCGGACCGGTAATAACGAAATATGTCGATTCCACTGTCGGAATAACAATTGGTAAACATTTTTACGTTCAGAATGTCATGAACAACTTTATTGTCTCAATCTTAATGAATGCATTCATGCAACATCAACTCACAGTCTAGAGACTGAATGTGTGCTCGACATATTCAATGTGTAATCTTCCTTCTGAAAAAAAAAATAGAAATCTTCGAGTGGTTTATCACTCTTGAAGTCCCACGAAGTCAGTAAAAAAAGAAGTAAAAAACATTTGGATTCTGATAAAAATTGGTACTCGAACGTTTTTTTTTGGGGTCACTAATCACGAATCTGAAGTAAGATTTGCGAAATTCAAAATGGCGGATCCAATTTGCTGGGGAAAAACACCGAAAACATTCGATATCTTATCAGAATTGGTACTCGAAAGTTTTTTGAACCGCTGATCAAGAATCTGAGCTCAGATTTGCAAATTTCGAAATAGCTGAAAAAGGAATAAATAACGGGAAGTTCAAAGGCTGGCTCATAGTCGGCCGAAACCCGGTTGTTTTTTGGAGTGATGAACCCCTCGGAATCTTACAGTTACTATATGCCACAAAATGTATTATACATCGGCTGAACTAGAAGCTAGGTGGTCACGACAATGACATTTGGTCAAAATACGTGTAACATATTCATGGGGAGCAGATGACAAGAATAAATAATTATGGTCTATTGTCGACGATTAGGTAGAGTATTTCTCTGCCAAGTAAAATAGAAGTTTAGGTATCCAGAAGAGACGACAGCGTTCATTGACTGTCTTCTTATGTCATGACTTTAGCGATATTAGTGGTAATTTCGAAACCCTGCCAAGACTGTCTCTGAATATATCTAGCTACCTGTTTGCCTATACTAGATATAGGAGGCGTGCATACCTACGAAGCCAGAGTCATTAGCGTGAAGAATCTTGTGGACAGTTCAAGATCAAGTTAATTTGGTAAAGTGTGTAAATATAGAACGTATAGCTGGTTTTGTAGGTATGTAGTACCATGAATAACGTATTTCATGATGGACGAAATTGGAGGGTAAAAATTCACTAATCGACTAATTGAACTTCCCATTACTCAACACGGGGTGAACGGAGATAAAAATTTACGAGTCTCGGAAGAGGTGCGTAGGATATTTTCGGATCTACATGTAACAGGAAATTTATATCAGTGTTGGGGCACTTTTTTGGGTCAAACATTTGTAACCGAAGAATGGAAGTCACCGTTACACGATTATTTACGGATTTGTTTGATATTCTTTGAGCACAATTCAGATTTTTTTTTTCTTTCACTTTGTTTAAAAAGAAAAAAAAAATTTTTATGCTAAAAAAAAAAAAAAAAAAACAGAATCGTGAAACGAACACAAAAATTTGAGTACACATCATTAACTAAGCGCCTAAAATTTTACACATCGTATAAAATACGACAGAATTCTAAAAAGAAAAGAAAAACGTCTACGAAACATGACAATTTGTGGTAATTAATTACAGTATATACCTACTAAATTCCGAATGTAAAAAAGCTAGAAACAGGCAAAAAAACAGTTATACCCATCAGCATGTAAGAAAAGGAAGATACCAGAGAAATGACTTTTAAAAAACTCACTTGACTACATTTGAAACTACTTTTGCGTATTCGCCTTGAGTGTGAAGTACGTTTATGAAAATGAACTTCAATATTACGTGATCGCATACCTAGGTATTAGGCATAGAAGAAGAAGACAGATATCAAGTATTTCTACTTCTACGTATAAAAACTATCCTATTATGCCATCAATTTAATACAAGGTGCCGCACACGGGGTCCTAGAGTTACGTAATTTAACGATAGCGATGAAACGTTGAATTTGGTGATTCGGTATGCACAGGGTGACTCGAAGAATTTGCGGCCTATTTGTAAACGTGGATAAAAACTGAAAGCGTAAGCTAAGTAATAGAATCAGTCTTTTATTTCGCGTTTGGAGATACGAAAAAGATTTCACTCCGTACTAAGATACAAGCATTTTTAAATACCAGCTTATCGATATGCTGGGTATGCCACGTTTTCTTCGGAACTGGCCAAAAGCTAACAAAAAAATGCGCAATAAAAAAGCATTTAATTAGCGACTAATCACCGCATTCACTTTCATTGGTTTTGCTACAGTGGCATTCCCAGATTTGAGAAGGTGAAAAATCATGATTCTCACTGCGCATGACCTTTGAAATGAGTAATCATCTTCGGGCCACCCTGTAGTATTTTATACACCTTATATAACAAAACGCCGAGCGAAGTGGGTCTGATGAAGGAAGGACGGACTACGTGCTGCGTGTGTATCGTGTACCTCTGTGTCTGAATGTGGGTGTTGCCGGATTAATTTGCCCATTTTAGTACCGGTGGTAAAACAATTGGTGCCAATTTCACGCGAGTTTATAAAACGCTGTATATGAACATCCCATGTATACACGATAGCGAAGCGACGAGATATGAATTACGAAACATCCTCATCTTCTCTACACCACACATGTGAAAAGTGGAAATTTAATCATACGTATTATGCGTAAGCTCTCCTCAAACCGACATATTTTTCGACCTTATTGGGATGTTCAATGTTTCATTACGCCATCTGGATGAACTACTGAGAATAGGCGTTTTCACTGACACCAAATTACACGGACACATAAACGACCTACTGTCAATAGTTCAAATTCTGTCACCATGTGAAACCACGTCAGTATCAAACATCTCAATGGAATGACCAATGTTTTTTTTTATGTTTGTTACCTCAGAACTCCGTTATTTATGAACCGATTTGGAAAATTCTTTTTTTAATCGAAAGGGTATACTTTCAGATTGGTCCCATATAAATTTCATCAAAATCGGTTGAGTAGTTTGGTTTTGAAGTCGGTTTTTATGTCACTCGTGACGCTTGTTCAAACTCGAAGGCATCATAGCATATTTCGAGAAGCAGCACTTGTACTTTTCCTCAGAATTTTACCACAGCGTTTCTGACGTCGACACAATCATCTGTCGAAACGGTCTTTCAGCGATCCACATTCTACAGAGACGAAGATCCAAAGTCATTCAACTCTCTTGAACGTTGGCTTTCTTTTTATTACCGTGGTACAGAAGAGCTGGTCCTAACTTCTTCGCATACATGCAGTAATGAGAGAAACTTAGTATGTAAGTAGGCAGGAAGCAAGGAGTGACAACTGGCAATGCTCACGATCAAACACTTCATTCGACTTGTTGCACTCGCTCTTCGAGAGATTAAGCGATCGTGAGTATTGACTCGGAGAAGAATGAAAGAGTAAATAGATACGTGTATGCATAAAAATCGTATTCACTTCTCAAAGAGAAAAAAAAGTAATGAGGGAATAATAAAAAGTGATCGAACAGCCCTCTAATCGAGTCGAGTCCCTAATTACGGTGCATTTTGACAAGTCCATCAACCACAGCACGCAGTCTTGGCTCTAGACTCGGGGTCATCAGCCCCTGACTCTGTGACAGCGAAGAGGAAGAAACTGAATATCCACCGTAGTTACAGATGTATTTATAATAATTGTGTACTGTATGTCTTTTGATTCCCTAAATGTCATGCCCAAAGTGCAGTGAGTGGGTACTCGAATTGAATGACGGTGTAAATGTGCCCTAAGTGCTGGCTAAGAGGCACTAAGAGAGCGTCTGCGTTTCTGCCCTGCAGATGATTAAAAAAGAATCCCTCAATAATTCATACACATGAAAGTCGAGACGTAGAACTGACAATGAGTTCATATATGATCGAAATAATGAATTGAATTCACACTGACTGAGTGTGCAGTGTCTTGAAACTCTTCAGTTCTATCATAGAACTAATTGACCCTCATTCATTCGTGGGGCTTGTGCAGCAATGTGTATGCTGGTATTTATCATACGAAGCTAACTAAGCTCGTCAGATCTGGCCCAATGAATATTATTCGTATGCGCATGATGGAACAAAACGTCAAATGACGTCATACAATCAAGTCAAGGATGTGAATCGTAAGTACGCAAAGCCAGTCCATGTTAAGTATAAGAACGTTGATTTAAAAGAAAAAGAAGAAGAAGAAAGCAGTTGTCTTATTTGAATTTCCGAAAATCTCATCAGCAAAACCTGATCGACTCGCAGTCTCTGTGCACGCTTTATTCCAACTGACTTAGAATAATTAGGAAAGACAGATTTATTACAACAGAAATGGAAATGATGATGTGTATCAAACGATATATATATAAAATACGATTTTCCATCTCTTTTCGTAGAAAATTTCTGGATCAATGCTCGGTTTATATGATATTTCTTTATCGAATTTATTCTTTTCATCGATATATTTAAGTTCAAACCGACCTTGCGTGTACATGGATTATACATATGTGTAAAGAAGTGACAATAATATGCGGTTCATTCAGAGCCTATTCTCGACCCGACTATTTCCGGTCTCCGTAGCTTTGAACGTATCGTATTCACGTTTCCATCTCTCTATATCTTTTCGTCGTCTTTTTTGTCCACGTGTAAAAACAGAAATGAATTAATTATATTTTCAGAGAAAATAAAGTACCTGATATACTGTTTAGTCGATTTATAGGGCCCTAGGGACCATATTAAGAATATATGCACTTTGAATGTACTTCGTTCCTTATCGTCAGCTGCAGGGCGAAAGGAGAAAAACACAGACAAAAAGTTGGAGACTATTTCAAAGCATACGACTCATACAAATGTGAAACAAATTTCAAACATTATCAAAATTTGTTGTTACTATTCTCTATAGAAACGTGTATACACATTTGGCCGACTTCCAATACAGGGTTCATCGTCAGTCTCATACTTCCTGAATATCAAATTAGACTATAGGCATGTTTGTAGTAGCTACAAGGGCGTGCAACCAGCGCTTTCATTTACCACTCTTCGCCACAGTCGCTGTAATCGATATTTAGAATGACAAAGCTCAGAAATAACATAAATTTATAGACTTATGCTCGATTTATTCAGCGCTGGTGGAATTTTTTTGCGAATACGAAGAAATTGGACATTCGTCGCATATATGATCATCGGAATCGAACATCGATAACAAACACATTCGATCTTCGATGTCAGATTTTTAATTGTGGATCTTGAAGTACTCATCATTTTCGATCTTCGATTCAGAATTCACATAATGTTATGCATATATTTGTATGAATAGAGTATTTCATTCTTCTAATTGTTCTCTCAAGTCTGAACGTTGACGTGGTGGTAAAGAAAATGAAGAATTAGCTGAATAAGTGTATGAAACTTACATCCCGGTGACGAGCCATTTTTAACGGTGATACGATAAGGTTGATAAGTGGCACCTGGTTCCACCTTTCCATACATCGAACGATCCATGGCCATATTGTTATCGAGTATTATCAAAGGACAGAAGTGAATGACAAACAGCTAAAGTCACAGTCGCTGCAGTCGTGTGAAAAGAAAACGGCACAAAACATGTACAAGTTCAATACATGATACAGCGTCTCGTCAAGTTCCACGCAGACTGCACTCACTACAAGCACTTCTTATACTTCTCGAGTCGTCACACTCTTTATTTCTGATCCACAATTCTGGAAGCACGGGATCATTCGTGGTGAAAATAAAAATAAAAATCCAATCTTTATAACCGTAGCTATCAAATTAACGGAGATAACAGTTTCGCAGTGTTTAGCAATGTTTCAGACCGTGGGAGACGCGCGTCGGCCCGACTCGAGAAAACCGAAGGCCCGGTAGTTTCACGTTTTGGTGTTTCTGACCTATAGACAACCCATCGTACATCAGATTTGATTCTCGTCGACGGTCGTTGGTCGAAACGGACGGTCCGTCGTGTGACTGGATAGTGGGTATCTTACTACTACTAAAAATACAATCGTTGGCACGCCATGAGCGGACAAACGGACGGTAGGTAAAATACCTACGAGAAGAGAAGAGAAAGATCAAAGAGAATGGTGATAAAAAGAGCGAAACTAATTCTCGTATGTACTGCAGTCTATCTTTATTCGTCTCGTACACAATTAACAATGTCTGTACTTCATTATATGTATACACAGAAACGAGAATAGTGACAAAAAATACAGCATAATAATATACAAAATACAACAAATAATCAATACTTAACGTAATAATATTTGTGTCAATGAGAAATGCATCGAAGCGATACCTGTTCTATCTTGCTATGACAGTTTTCTCGAGTCAGGGTAATCGATCACTAACGCATAGCTGGATCCCACGCGTGACACCGTATATTCCGATTGGACTTGTATTTTTATTTTTAAATCTACCCATATTTATTCTATGCTTCTATACTTACGCGACCGACGACGAATGTCAGACGCGTTTGACGCTTTTGTCGGACTAACTCTCCGGGTTTCAGAAACGAGAAGTTGCCCCAACACTGGCTATATGTACTATGACGAACTACGAGGCACGAGTACGCGTACGAAAGTGAGACCGAGAGGTGAGACGCGGTACTGTGTTACTGCGTGACCGCGACCACCCAGATAATAGTTATACGAGTTACGCACTCGATCCCGCATCCCCCCACTATTTTATTGGATTTTATACTGTCGAAGCAAAACAGTCAGAAGCCATAGATCGCGTATAGATCGTCAATTTTCGTCATCTCACGGTGTTAATCGGACGGTTATCTCGTTACCTACACGAAACAACGTCAGTCGTGGCTCTGTGTTCGACACAAACACGAAATAGCTCGGATAATGAATATCGAGTTGGGCTGATCACTCGACGCCCGCAGTGGCAGAAGCGAAATCAAGACCGAGGGAAACGTTAAAATTAAACCTCGATTATCTGCACTTGAGCATATCGTGCGTAATATGGTATAACGTCATCGCTGGGATTATTGAGTAGCATCATCTCAACACGATGAAAGAGAAAGAAGAGACACGCTCTGCTAAGGGTGTATCTCAAAATTCAACGATCACTGTGTAGTGTGTCTGTCTACGATATTCAGTAAACAAGGATGAAACGATGCAACCACAAAAGCGCGGGAATTGTTCCTCGCGTTGAGGTAAGCAATGATTGCTAGTCAATATCTGCAATCATTGATGACCGTTCATTGTCTGAGTATTAGGTCGTAGCCTTCGTTGCTACTTGTTGTGGGGAAAGTTTCGAAATTCCCGCGCTTTCAACTACTTGGAAATACATAACATTGCGATTGATCACTTCATGCGCTATATTTACATCGCAATTCGGATAATTAATGGAATTGTCACGCATATTACTACCGTAAAAGGCGTGTTGACGGTATAATACGTATGACTGTTCGTAGAAGATGACGGGGACGAAAGAATCTAGTCTCACGTCTTTAGATATAAATTAGATGAATTATAGTTGTGTTATATTTGAGGTTACCTTTTCCGCATATTCGCTTACTTTGTTGTATACAGTGCTAAGTGACTCACCTAAATCATCCATTTTATTAGCCAGCTCGACAGACACAAAAATCAATCACAGACACAGTTGAAAATACTTGATATCGTTTACGATAATATTCTCGAACAATTAACCATCCGGATACTAAACGTCACAGATTACAATATGGAAGAATTCCGACAGACGACTTGCAGACTAGCGGCGAGACATCAAACATGGAGGATCAAACCATCCCTCGACATTTTTATGCCACCCTTGAATTACATCCTGTTTTTTGAATAATCATTTTGTGTCTTTGTATACGTTCTGTAGAATGAATAATTAGCTTCGATTCAATAAAGATATGATGCTTAATAAAACGCTTTTTAATTATCGAAGTATTTTTTTTTAGCATAAGATGAACATGTTTTTGGAAGAAAATATAATTCGTCAATATTTTTCAATTTTGGAATAAAGTGATTTAAAATTCGAAGATACATTTGATCAATACCCAAAATGGTCTTCACAGCGATAAGAAAAAAAAAAACGTTGCATCATTTTAGCTGCATTGTTATGGAAACTGTTTTGAGATAATCTTTCATTGGGAGTCATGTTCTCGTCATCTTCGAAGGGATAAAAAAAAGCACACAAAAATTCATTAGGAAATAAATTTTCAAGAAATTAATGCAAAAATATTCCAAAATTGAATGAGTTGTTCAATAATTTCAGAGCGATAATCGATTTTATGAAGAAAATTTTTACACAGGATTTTAAAAGGCATTTTCGATAATGTTTTTCAGCTTTACATGTTCTTCAATTATTTTCTTTCTCAACATGATTTATTAAGAAATCTGTTTTTATTGAAAGAAATATTCATTTTCTGCTTCATTTTTGTACGAGTAATTTTATTGAGCACTAACAAAACCGTAACAAAAGCAGAAAAACGATCAGTTCAGATCATTTGCTCTCCAAAAATTCAGATATTATCTTCTCCAAAGAAATAGGAAAATTGGATAAAAGCAAATAAACTTTTGGCATCAATGTTTTATAACGTAGTATTTATTATTATATGTATGTACATTGTTCAGTATGAATAAAGGAGAAAAAATGCTTCATTAAAAACTATACAATTGATTACAATTACACCTTTTCTTCATCCATTCGTTCATTCATTCATTTATTTTCCAAAAATCTGAGTAAATTAGACCTCAGAAGTTTCGTTACCAGGCAGAAAAATTCCTAAACGAATAAGACGTGTCTTTACTCTTCTTTGCTCTTGGCTCACCGCTTGTCTCACCTTTTTCAGATCTGAAAAATAAAATTGTATACGAAATTATTACCTTTCTTTTTAACACAATCAAATTTTTACACCAAAAATGGTTCACTAATAATCAAAATCATTAAATTTGAAAAAAAAAATACCGAAAATTTTGGTCTTTTAACTTTGGAACGTTACTTAATTACTTCGCCTCAATACCTTTTCAACAATTATTAATATATTATTTACGAAAAATAAAAATTAAGTAAGGGTAACAACGACCTTTGAATAATTCTCTTCAATTCCTATTTTATCACGATTTAATTTTCACGATATCGGCAAATTAGGATACAATTAATAAAAAATCTATGCTTTTTTCAAGTCTTACAGACAAATACTTACTTATCTTGTTCGTCGTTGAATTTCAAGTACTTTCCAACGCCTGTGCGATAAACTTTCAGGACATTATTCCCGTCGTTTTTATTATTAGACTTTTTATTCGAAGCTTCTTGAGCGAGTCGCTGAATTTCAACGGCTCTTTCAGCAGCCAATTGCTCATCAGCTTCCTGGAACGGATCGACGAAGACCTGAGCACGCTGCACAATAATGTCCTCGATGGGACGGTCCTTGTTGTCCACCTCAATCTTCTCAATCGCGTTCAGAGTATCGAGTCCTCCGACGATCTTGCCGAATACCGTATGCTTTCGATCCAAATGACGACACGATCGGTAAGTTATGAAACTGGGAAACAGAGTAAAAAATAATTCCTACAATCCAAAGAAAATCGTCTTAGATCTATTAAATATTGTAGCTATTTACAATTGGGATCCGTTTGTATTGGGCCCGGAATTAGCCATGGAGAGGATTCCTCGGCCCTGGTGAACGAGGTTCGGCTTGAATTCATCTTCGAACGGTTTATCCCAAATGGATTTACCCCCGTTGCCAGTATTCGTCGGATCTCCGCCTTGGATCTGCGCAGAGAATTGAGCTTCTAAAATTTGTTACTGTGCACATTGACCGTCTCACAGTTTTCAGATATGGTTTGTTTCCTTACCATAAAGTTTCTGATCGATCTGTGGAGCTTGGTCCCGTCGTAGTAACCGTTTTGACAATGTTTCATAAAGTTTTCACAAGTCTTCGGTACCACGTCGCAGTAAAGTTCCAAATTCAGGGCTCCAAAGTTTGTGATGAAACGCACGTAGCCTGAGAACATGGAAATTTGTTATTGAAGTTTTTCAGACCCTCTGGAAAATCGTTGGAATAAATCTAACGGAATTGAAATATGAAGAGTGTGAATAAATAATGAAAAATGTGGATCGCGAATCACCCTTCTTCTTCACTCGCTCGTACCGCACCAAATCTTCGTCAACGATTGCAGCTTCGTGGGTCGTTGTCGTTGGCATTACGGTGGAAGTAAATCCGGCCGCTACGGCACCCGTGGAATAGTGGGCCTATTTAATTATTGCAAAGGCATTAGAAATTCTTTGGATAGAAGAATACGATAATAAAAAGGTGAAGAAGACAAATTTGATTATATGATGGATCAGATGAAAATAATCAATGCTTAAAAGTCGAAATAAATATTATTTTCGTCTCGCTCACAGCATTGAACTTGTCTGCTTTGTCCTTAGAGGCTGTGTCCTTTATCTCAGCGGGTTTGTACTCCCTGTTCAACTCCTCGAGAATTTCTCTAGTCTCGGAAGAAACGGTCTTCAGTTTTGCATTAGGATCTTTTCTCTCCTTAGTTATTTCTGCAATTTTTAGAAACCTGTTTGTTATTATTTAGTCTCTAATCATTTGATCGATTGAGTTTAGAGTGTCTAGAGGCGATTTCTTTTCAGTTTTTTTTTCTTTCTATTGTTCTTCATTCAATAAGAATAGTTTTTTTTTGTTATCTTCAATTAAAAAGAAGGTAATGACTAAAATCGACGTGAGAATACGTCTGAGGCCCGAAGAAAGTAATTTTGTACTATTTTTGTGCCGCCGAATACTCCGAATCATAAAATAACGAGTTTTAGTTCTAAGGACCTTCGTCTTCGACTCTGAGATTATTCTTAATGTGATGAAAGGTTGAGAGATTGAATTTATTGATCTGATTCGGGTCCTGAATAGTTATCAATTCCTTCCTCTCAAACGGCTCGTCGTTTATCAAGTCCCTCCAGTTCCTCGTTTTTATGTTCAGCTGCTCAACTGCCTGGAAATCATAATTCACATGGTACAATGCGACTTTAAACAATATTCAGAGGATATAAAAATAATTAGGAATGAATGTCGGATTTTTAATGAGATTCTCGTATTTCATCTCGGCTTTGAGGCAAATCATTTCTGCGCACCTCGTAGGAAAAGACGTTCCCAGTTTTCTTCACCGCAACAATATGCGAGTGTTTTGTGAAAGTCTTAAACAATACAGGGCAGTGGTACTGGCCGTCGGCGTTCTTGTGGAATGTCAACTTTGTCAGCGATTTAGCATCCAGATGTTTTCCCGTAACAGGATTGTGCTTGAACCTCTTGATGTAGTCGACTATCGCCTGGAGCTCGAATACATTCCCGTCAGGGTCACAGTACGGGTGTTCGAACGGCTGCAAACTGACGCAACAGTGGTAGTACGGAAGGCGACGGAACGTTGTGTCCTCCGTTGACTCCAATGTTCCGGACTTTTTCCCACCGTACAACGTTGTCCATTCCGTGTACGTCAAGTACCTGGTTTTTGGATGTAAGAAAATTATTGAAGATAGATATTTTCAGTGCTAGACTCTTCTGAGATTAATTGTAAAATAATAAAATTGAAAAAATTGAAGAATTATTAAGATTCGAGAATATAGTCCTGATGAGTTATTAAATGGAAAATAAAGAAAAATAAAACCATTAGAAATCTCAAGAAAAATCGTAATTTTAAAAACTAAAAAATTAATACGGGAAAAACATGAGAAAGCCACAAAGGCATTGTAGATCTTAAAAATTGCGGAAAGTGACAAGTTCGAAAGTTTGAATAGCAAAAATAACGGAATACCGAATTTTAAGATGAAAAAAAATATAAGAGAAATTGGAGGAAATAAACATTCAAAATCTGAAAAATTGAAAACTGCGGTTAGAAAATCGCTATAATTGAAAAATTTATATCGATAATTTACAGAACGGGAACACGATAAAAATGTTTCAACTTCAGAGAAGCAGATACAAATGATCGTAAAACTTGAATTGGAGGAAAAAAAAGAAATCGATTATATTCTAACCTAGAAAATTGTCAACATAAAAGATACAGAAAATGAAAATCTCAATTTCTGATGTTTCTCACATTTTATCCTTCTGATGCTGTCGCTTCCCCATCTTGATTGTATTTTCCACAAACTTTGTTTTCCTTTTAAAAATCTGTCGTTTACTCGACAAAAAATTAGAAAACACAACAAGGATAACCTAAAAGCTTCTGCACTGACGATTTTTTCCGAAAACAAAACACTGTCGATAGAAAGACTCGAAAACTCCGAACGACGAAGAGTCAGACGATGCCAGCGCTCCGCTCGGCTACCTTCGTATACCACGAAACCACGGAGCACTGGTGAAATGGAAGTCACGTGACCTCGATATGATTTACACTTGGAATTTTCAAACGCTATTTTCTCAGCCAAAACACATTCGATTGATGTGAAATTGAT